>JAGVSP010000149.1:0-203666 GCA_022494985.1 Micrasema minimum | reverse complement strand
ACTTCGTATGCCTCCCGAGAGCTTTAACCATGCTTGCCCGTTTTGGGGGGCATCAGGTTCTGGTCCTGGTCGTCCACTGTTGACGGTTCGTCGGCAGTTTGCGTCGGAGCTGCGGGACGTGGACTTGACTTGGGAGGATGCACGGGAGCTGGCGGCCGATCGTTTGGGATGGAGGCAGTTTGTGGATTCCATGTGCTCCACATAGGGAGCGGATATGGTATGATGATGATGGTGATGAAACTTATACGTGATTTAGATACAGGCGTCAATAGTAATTTTTAAAATTATCATTCTTTTAGGTTTGTTAAAAGATATTAGATTTTAAAAATTATTGTGTTAGAAAAATCTTAACAGAGATGTAAATGTCTCTTCACTGTGGGAATCTGAATTTGAATATGAATTTTAATTTTGTAACTTAAAGTGCATTGTATTCAGTACAAGAACAGTAATATAGTTTTTAGCAAATTGATGAAATCAAAAACCACGTAATTAATGTGTTTTTGTTCATTAAAGATGTAACTTTCCCAGGTGTCACTGTTTTGTTTACTCTGAGAACTATTCTTATATATTTTAGAAAAAAATATTTTCACACATTCCCAGATTTCATTCCGCAGATAAGTGCAACATTTTGATACGTATTAATAACGAAACGGTTTGATGAAATGTATCTAATTTCCAATTAAAATACTCAACATGTAATGTGATCTCAACTTTCTAAACATTTCCTTCAGTCTATGCGTTAGATATTTTCTTCTTTTTTTCTCACTAGTAACCGATCATCAAGCGATCATACCACAGTTGCTCCCAGTGTGGAACATATAGATTCCTCAAACTGCCTCCAAGCCAAGCGATAGGCCGCCAGTTCCAGTTCCCGCGCACCCTCCCAAGTTAGGTCTACGTCCCGCACTTCGAAGGATTGTCAACAGTGAACGCTCAGGACGCCGAGAACCTGACGCCTTACGTAGTATATGAAGCATACGTATTATATGACCTAGCCAGCCCGAAACGCCTTCGCCGAACGACAGGAGATACCAAGGGTTGCGCTTCCGTTGCCTCACCTCTGTGTTCCTTACACAGTCAAACACCCGCACACCTAATATTCTTCTAGACACCTATTCTAAAAAATTCAGAAGCCTACTATTTAAGGCCCTGGTTAGTGCCATCACATTTATTCTCCTCTGTGGCTGCGAAAGTGTGTCATTGCATAGACAAAAACTACTATTTTACATAGACTAATTATATTTATAGACGAGATAAATGGTTCACCGGAAGTCAAACTAAATTTATGTCCATGGACACCATCATCTTTGTGATGCGATACTGCTAAAACATTGCTTAAAAGATCGGAAAGTAGGTACCTAGTAACTCTAGTAGAAAAAAAAATTAATTACATTAAAAATACATTATAGTGCCAGTCCGCAATATCACATAAAATATGGTTATGTGGAAAAACACATGGAAATAAATATTTCAATTAACCCTGTCGGAAATCGAACCCATGACCTCGTGCACTGTTACCATATGCACTACCGCTATACCGCGAGGGGGACGAATAAATATAAACGGAATCCACATACGGAACGGAAATGGATTGATTAGATATTACATAAACATTCAAATTCCAGATTGTTTTATACAGGACCTTCTTCTTCTTCTCAAAGTAGACCTAAGGGTCTGTATTAGTCTCCTTCGATGCTGCCTTTTAGGATGTCGAATCCCAGCTGTCCCTCCATCTTTTTGCAGGTCGTCCAGGAAGTTGTCGGCCAGGTGGGCAGAGATCCATCACGGACATGCCTATTCTACTATCGTCCATTCTCTCAACGTGTGCATGCCAGTTAATTCTTCTTTCTCTTCCCCACCTGGCAACATCTTGGACTTCGCAAGTTGCTCGGATTCGGGAGATTCTAATCCTGTCCTTCAGAGTTGTCTCGGCGTTATATTTAAGAACTTATCTCCATCTCCAAACCTCTCAGCATATTTTTTGGTCTAACGTGTGTCTGGTCTTGTTGCAATTCCACAGGTTTTGTAAATTTTCTCCTTACTGTCTGTTCTCATGTATTGATTTTTCCAGATGTCATCTTTCAGACATCCCGAGATAGCTGAGCCTCTGTTTGTTTGATCTCTTACTTAGTTCTGGAGATCTTGGTAACCGAGCAGGTCAACTCCGAGGTACTTAAACTGCCAAACCTGCTCAATTGCTTTATTTTCAAGAACGAGTTTGAATCTTGCTGGATTTTTGGAAAAGGCGAGCCTTTTGGTTAGACATGTGCTTAAACAAAAAAAATCGAATCCCACCTACCAGAAAAGGCAGAACAAGGTCTGCCGGGCCAGCTAGTAATAAAATTATCATAGTCTGTGTGTAAACGGTACTTATGCCATTTGGTAATGTATCCAAAATAAAACAAGTTTATTGGACTATAATTCTACTTTATTTTTTATGTATACAAAGGGTATATCAGCGCCCTTGAGGTGATTTCTCACAAAAATGGCGCTTAATAAATCATCCATAATATAATAATAATAATTGTGACGCGTTTCGTCTTGTTAGGACATTTTCAAACAAACTAACTTAAATATTTACAAAGTTCCCTTATATACTAAAATAATTGCTATTTTTTGTTTGTGGATTCTATACAAGTCAGGGTAAGTAGAGTAATTAAAATTCAATTAGGGTATACTGAGTATATTAGAGGAATATTTTGGTTATATTGGGGAAAAACCTTCCATTATTTAAACAACATTTGTAAGGATGACTTTAAAATTAATATAATAATTATAAAAATATTGATTTCATTTATACAGGTTTATTTTGGTTATAATATTTTGGTTATATTGGGGAAAAAACTTTCCATTATTTAAAAAACATTTGTAAGGGTATGACTTTAAAATTAATATAAATAGTTATAAAAAAATATTGATTTCATTTATACAGGTTTATTATGAAAATTATTACATTTAGATTTTATAATATTATTATTTTATTTTATTTTAATAAAGTAGAATTATAATCCAATAAACTTGTTTTATTTTGGATACATTACCAAATTTAATATGGAATTCTACCAATTGTCTGCATACACAATAAATAAGGTACTTATGCCATTGATATTTTGAATAAATACAATTCTCAATAAACTTTAATACGAATAAGCAACTAAAATTTAAAAAATGCAATCTGGTAGTAAATTTATACACATGAATAAAGTAGAAATAACATTTCCATGTTTGTCCTTTACTAGACATTTATAACTCCATTAATTACAAATTACATTTATATCATTAATCTCTGTTACCCAATCCGGTACGAGGAGGTCAGATATCGACTTGACATTTGGTCTCGAAACTGGTACATCGTGATCAGAATCTATTGGCATCCTGGATGGAGTACACGGGGGAGAAAGCGGAGCTGATCAGCGAACAGTAGATATATGCATAGCCTTCTAACCTGTTTTGCTACCATTTTAGCCACGTAATTACGTAAGACTAAAACAATAAGAGAAATGAAATAATTATATTCTATTAGGTTCTGTGCAATGCAGGAAGTTTATTTATTAACTTTCACTGAATTTAAATAATGTACTAGAGTATGGAGACATAATATCTGAATCCCTTATTGGTATTACAATATTTCCTTTAAAAAACAATTACCGCAACTGAAATTCATTCATTCATTATACCATATCCGTTCCCTATGTGGAACATATGGAATCCACAAACTGCCTCCAGGCCAAGCGATCGGCCGCCAGCTCCCGTGCATTTTCCCAAGTCAAGTCCACGTCCTGCAGCTCTGACGCAAACTGACGACGAATTGTCAACAGTGGACGACCGGGACGCCGAGAACCTGATGCCTTGTAAAATAGGCAAGCATGGTTAAGGCTCTCGGGAGGCATACGTAGTATATGGCCTAGCCAGCCGAAACGCCTTCGCCGGATGACAGTAGATACCAAGGGTTGCTGTGTCCGTTGCCTCACCTCTGTGTTCCTTACAAAGTCAAACAACCGCACACCTAAAATTCTTCTAAGACACCTATTCTCAAAACTCAGAGTCTGCTGTCTTGGGCCCTAGTTAGGTGCCACGATTCGCAGCCATAGAGAAGAACAGGTGTGATGCAGGAGTTATAAAGAAAGAGGTTTATTGTATGTATCTACTGTTGAAGACTTGTACTATTAAACCACATCATACCTATCACCATTATATCTTTATCAATTTCTTTATTCTCCATTTTTATCATTTTTGTGTATTTTGTACTTTAAATTCTGTTGTTTTCTTATCTATTATTCAACTCATATAATGTGTGTGGTGGGTTATATCGATTTATTTAATGTACTGTTTGTGTATCTACCGTTCTATTTATATATTTATTTCTCTTTTTTTTATTGATCCAAAATTCTATTTACTGTTTTCTGCTTTCCAATAAATTCCTAATTACATTAATGTAATAATATTAAATAAATAAATAATATTTATGAAACATCGATAGATAGCCAGATCTAAACTTTATTAATCTCAGTCTATAGTTTACAATAGTATACAATTTTGTGATTAAATGGCGGACTTATGGCTCTTGGCAATTCCTTCCAGTCAAGCTTAATATAATAATGAATATCTGCATCAAAGTAAAGAAGCGGCCTATAGTAACATTTCTCTGCTCCAGTTAAGAAACACGAATCTAGATTGTAAATAGCACGAACTGAACATGATCTACCCCACGATCTTATTGTACACCAATAAATCTTAATGATTTGTGTACATTTTCTCATGCACGCACGTCGATTATTCCGACTTCTTACACGTCCACTTTCAAGCACTTGTGTTTACTTGATCATGCCGTGTCTTTCTCGGCCTTTTTCGACTTCTACATCCAGGCACAGTCGCATCATATATTTTTTAGCCGTTCTTTCATCATCCATTCGCTCTACATGACCGAACCAACGTAAAAGACCTTTCTTAATTTTGTCGATAATGCTTATCTCAGCCTTGCACTCTGCTCTAATTTCAACATTAGTGCACATATCATACATAGTCTTACCACACATTCGCCTGAGAGATCGCATTTCAACTGCATTTAATCTACTTTCATCCTTGTCTTTCCAACTCCATGCGTCTGGAAATAGTACATTCCACAAATAAAATATTTTATTTAAAGTACCTACGTAATACATAGAGTACTTATTAAAAATTAAATTGCATTTATTACTCTTGTCAAAGAGAGTAAAGTTTACTTTCTTTAACATAACAGGTCTGTCTCTGTATAGGATATAATTTCTTACCAACTAATTAAGCAGACTGGCTGAGATCTAAATCATTATGTTGTATACGTCAATTGGAATAATTACAACCTTCTTGAATATTACGCAGAAATAAAAGATTACACAGTATGAGAATACGATGCATTCTGATACCGAAAAGGCAATAAGAGTATGTGAAAACAAACCTTCAAGATGTCCTGCATTTTAATTTTGTCTGTTGCTATTTCACACTACCGTTTTTTATTCAAAAGCAGTAGATACTTGTAACTACTACTTGTTATAAATAGTCGTAATCTTAATATTGTCTCTCCGTAATATTCCCACGTATAAAACAAGAACGTTGAACATATTATGTCGTTTTTCTACGAGGCAATATTTGGAATTATCTGCCATAGCGGCCGTTTGTCATACAGCTGGTACAAGAGTCACTTCTAGAATACAAATCAATTTGAAATATTACCCAACACAAGATAAGTCCATAGCAGTACGCACATAGCTCCTAATAGTGAAATGACACACACGGCTCTATCTGTGTTAAACCATTTATCTCCCCACCAACCAAAACGTGTTGGAACTCTTTACCAGACATCCATTAGAGACATAATACATTATATACCGCCATATTGATAAAGTCGGTTCACATAATAACCCATTGATTAAACACTAAAGCCTAACTAGCCTTTTCAGGCGTTTATGTGATAAAACAAAACCACTCTCCGTATAAGAGAAATTGACGGAAGAGCACCATAAAAACCTCAACAGTGTTTGATATCTTAACAGTACCATAATAATTGCTATTTATGAACACCGTTATTAACAAATACTTAAATAGTCCCAAGACGGTGATATTTCAACGTTTTATTATCCGAATAAATTCAATCAATAAGGCTCAATAATTTATTAAATAATACCGCGCCGTTCACGAAACCGCGAATCATTTAGTTTGTTTTGCTAATGAACTCTATACAGCCATCTATACAGCGCATCCCTTTTACGGATTATTCTACAAATTTGTATGACTTTACCATACCGACTTATTTTTAAAAGTCTAATTCCCAGGCAGAGGTCGGCCGTGAAACAATTTCAACGGCTTACAACTAGATACAGTTTCATAAATTCTAAGAGTAAACAATATTTAAAAAACTTACCTAATTCATCGTATTTTTCGTGTTCATGTATTTTAGTAAAATTGAAGTTATAAGAAGACGTACCTGAAACAATGGGAAAGTATTGTATTAATAAATTCATGGCAAATAAATTGTTATTTTCATTAGTGATTTTAACCTACTTGTGATATAATTTTAGGGATATAAAATAAAAATAATATCAACTACGGTTTTGTCAAATATTGCGTTCATAAAATAATCATTTTTTTACAGGTACTTAATTATAAGATATTTTATCATAATTATCATTTTAAAAAAAATTGATTTTTTTAAATGATTATACAATAATGATCTTACTTTTATTGATCAACAGCAAAACAGAAATAATAATAGTTATTTTTATTGAAATTAATGAAATGAACACATATTTCTAATTCGCGATTTAGAAGAGTTTTTTCAAGAAAGTAAATGTGTTTTTACTTATCCGCACCCAATGGTGCATTAGGCACTGCATTAGTACACCAAGTGCGTTGAATCTTGATAATTTATTACACGATAGCAAGATGATCAGTCTTACGCTTCTGTACCAATCCAAGGTAGGTATCACATATATGCAACATAATATATAGATGGAAATCATTTAAATAAATATTACAACGAGCTGAGTTACTTACTTATCTAACGAAAAAAATATATTTTTTTTAATGTAGAATTATTCCTCAGCATGGAGGACAAAATTTATGTATGTATTGTGTAAAGTATATTGTAAAAAATAATAATTTAAATGTAAATAAATTAAACAAATAAATAATACCATTGCCTTTAATTCCGGAGACTACGTGAGATCACATGAAGCAAAGGGGTACATTATCATATTCCTAACATTACCTGCATAATATTACCAAGTTATTATGATATTACAGATAGTCCTTCCCGCCAAATAAGGACTGGGAACCGAACGCAGGACCGCCGGCACTAAATCTTGGTCAAGGTGACGTCACAATATACTAGTAATGGCCACGGAGCGAGGGAGCTGCCATACGCCTTAACTAGATATGATTTATTACTTGCTTGTTTTACATAAACAGATGCAGTACCTTCGGCTCACGGAGTCCCATAAATGTGTTCATCTTTTAGACTATCCAGCTTTGTAAGATTATTATTTAACCTAGTACTACTTTCCCTTATCCGCACCCAATGGTGCATAGGGCGCTGCATTGGCACACCAAGTGCAGTGTAACTCGATCATTTTATTATCTGGAGGCAAGATGATCAGTCTTACGCTTCAGTAATACTAGTCAAAGGTATCAGTCATGAAATATTAAAATAAAATAAAATAATATGAAATAAAAAATAAAATAAAATAAAATAAAATAAAATAAAATAAAATAAAATAAAATAAAATAAAATAAAATAAAATAAAATAAAATAAAAAAAAAAAATAAAAAAAAAAAAAAAAAAAAAAAAAATAAAATAAAATTTAAAAAAAAATTAAAAAAATAAAATACAATAAGATAAAAAATTAAATTTAATTTAATTAAATAATAAACGGTCCTCAATGTTGTGCCCTAAAATATAGTTGTAGGTAAAATGTAAATGGATTTGGATCATCGAACTCTAAAGTGAAATATTATGCGAACGATTAACTCTGCTCAGTATTTAAATTCCCATGTGCGGTGCTTAAACTATTCAGTAAAATGAGGTGACTAGAAAATTTGACCTTAGAAGTTATGTTAATTTTGTCAAGATTTTGAATAAGTTCCTACAAATACTTGAAGACAAATCACTGGATTATACCCATTACCCAGGTTTAAGTGGCCACTTGATGTATTACAACATTCCCCATTTCACCTAGTATTTGATATCCATATCTGCCAATATACAGTAAAATGGCGCGACGCTTCACATGTGAACACTCTCTGTCATCTATTGAGAAAATTGCTAAGCATTTTAGCAGAAACCTTTATGATTGCAAGTGAGATTCTTACCGAATTATATCACCTACTAGAAAACGCCTGAAGACGATCCTTCAATTTGTTATGCTTATAACTTTTACCAGCTAATTTTTATAAACAACATTTGTAGACAAAAACAAAATGTTGTTAATGATTTTTTTTAAATATATTTTTAGCTCTTACTAACTACTACTACTTTCCCTTATCCACCCAATGGTGCATAGGGCACTGCATTGGTACACCAAGTGCAGTTTATCTTGATCATTTTATTACATGAAGGCAAGATGATCAGTCTTACGCTTCAGTGCCAGTCCAAGGTATCACACATGAAATATTAATATGAATGTCTGAAGTAAATAAATATTTCACGTCGACCCCCTACGGGAATCGAACCCGTGACGAGGCGGACAAGAGGCGGACAAGAGGCGGAGGCTTACTAACCCTTGATTTAAAAAATTGCCTTTTTTTCTATTCACCCCACTTAACGAAATCTAACGGTCATCTCCATTTAACACTATTGCCATAAATATTTGTCTATCTGCATCCCGCTCCCTCCCACGCCCCCCAGTGCGCGAATGAGCGCGACGCGGATACATTTCGGAGACGGCTTGACAATACTATCAGTCAAGTCGGTATGATAATTCTCTACGGTCGATATACTGACTATAACTCACCCCACACGACAACTTAGTCGGGGACTTTGGACAAATCGGAAGAAATTGGAGCGGATTAGAAAGAATCACGAATCATCTAATTTTAAATTTTTTTAAATACGTTATGTGATTTTTATATTAATATTGTTTTTTTATTGTTCCTTAATGTCGATAAATGCAAAGTTCTGACATTTAGCCGCAGCAGGAATCCCATTGTTTTTAAATATAATATTAACTCATTACCTTTGGAAAAAGTCACAGAGATGTCAGACCTAGGAATCCTGTTCGATGAAAAATTATGTTTTGTTAATCATATTCAAAACATAGTTAATAAAAGTATGAGAACATTGGGATTTTTGCTGCAAACAATAAATAATTTCGAATCTGTGAAAACTATGAAAATTTTGTATATTGCTTTAGTAAGAAGTCAGCTTGAATATAACTCGGTCATTTAGTCTCCTTATTACAAAATATTCCTATTGTAAACATAAATTATAACTTTTTTAATAACTTTTTGAATATAAAAACATTAGAAAATAGAAGAATATTAAATGATTTGCTCTTTCTGTTCAAAGTATTAAAATCTATGTTTGATTGTTGTCAACTAACAAATTTAATTAGTATACGAGTGCCTGGTCGAGTTACCCGTAGTAATGCACTATTTTACTGCAGCCAATCATCGACCAATTACAGTGCTAACTCACCAATACGAAGAATGCACGCACTAACTAACAAGTTTGCTAACAATATTGATATTTTCAACACAAATCTAGTGCATTTTAGGGAACAGTGTCTGGATGCCATCTCTGGCGGTAATGAATAGCTACCTACTGTGTAATAATTTAAAAATGTATATGTAAATGCCCTATGGGCGTAAAAACAATAAAAAAAATAAATATTAATATTTCATGTGTGATACAAGATCAGTCTTAGGTATTACCTACTACAGTAAATTATTTGTCATTTTTTAAGAGAAAGGATTGTGTTTCTTTTTTACATTGATGAAAAAAAGGTAAACAAATGGAGTAACAAAACTCGTTGTACAACACGAAAACTGGTGAATCTATACCATATTTGGAGTCGAATGTGTAACTTAGTTTTTGAATCTGAGCTTGAAAAATAATTTACTTCTTAAAAAGCTTTCATTAGTACCGCAGACTAAGTAAAATTGCACAAATTCGTTTTAAAATGCTTTTTTTTATTTAGTTTTATTTATAGATAGTATCAATTTGAAAACAACTTCGTACTCAATTTTTTCGTAAACTATGGGACAAATAAAAAAAACTTTATTCTACAAAATCGACTCTAAATATTATGTAGATTCACTGTTTTCCCGCTTTTACATCGAGTTTGATACACCAATAAATAAATTGAAACACCTGGTTTTATACCACTGACACTTTCCTCTCCAATTAAACTTCTATGCTGAAAATAAATAAATTAGTAAAATAATAATTAATGATTAAAATTGGCGAAATGTCCAGCCTCATCCGCCCCTTGTAATGGAACAGGTTGTGTGGTGGTGCGCTTGTCATTTAGTAAAATGTTGCTGAATTATGTCAAGTGTTATGACTTGGTGATAAATGGACTAATCTCGTTACCGTTTCGATCGCCTAAAGAATGCGTACATTAGACTTGGAATTTCAGGTTTTTTCTCTCTCTAAATTCACAACTGGGTTTACGGGTATAACTCGGAAACTTATTTATTTATTTATTTAATATGTTTGGTACTCGTATACATGGGGTAATAAAACTCGATGTACAAGCGGGAAACCAGTGAATCCACATCATATTTAGAGTCGATTTTATAGATTTTTTTATTTTTCTTTGACCCATAGTTATCGAGAAAATTGATTAAGAAGTTTTTTTTTTCTAGAATTTTTTGCAAATTGTCAAATATAATTTTTTTAGTCGAATTAATATTATTCATAAAGAAAACAGCATTTTAATAATAATTTTACTTAATCATTTGCGGTACTTTATGTGAAGAAAAAAAATATTTCAGCCTAGATTAAAAAGTCATATTATACATTCGACTCCAAATATGATGTAGATTCGCCAGTTTTCGGGTTGTACTACGAGTTTTGTTACACCATGTATATGGGTAATGGGTAGGTACCGATTTTAGATTTTTTCAACCATTCTAACCTGTTTTATAAAACATGGTTCTGACGACTGCTGGTGACAATTCTGCTGGCAGTTTACATCAGAACTATGAAATACAGACCTAACTTGGATTAAAGCACTGAAGCTAGCAGCTGTTCAATCCCTCAATTTGATTTTTTAAAGATAAGTAGATAAATCTATGTAATCTTATGATATTTTCACATATTTTAATTCGTAAATGCTAGTGTGGCGAGCAACAATGACGTCACGAGCCGACGGCCGCCGACCGCCGAACACGTACGAACTTGCGATGAGAATACTTTCGGCTCCCCTCGTTATCGCACGCGTCTTTAAGACACATTATTCCCGCCAACTTAGGAGAATTCATTCAACATTAAAATCATTGTTTTATTAGCCTTATTAGTTTATAAAATCATTGTTTCTACGTGTTAGATTCAGTAGTTAGTTTTTGTGAATAAACCATTGGAAAAACGTAAGTACCTGTTTTACTCTCTCTCTTTCTGTGCACCCACATAACTCTGTACTACTCAATTGGCCACCAACTAGGTGACGCCTAAACTAGTTTCAACGAAGGCTGGGCGGCTTATTCGAAGAAGTGGGAATTTGAGCCGGGGATCTCTAGACTCAAAGTAGGCAATGCTACCACTGGGCCACCATTTGAATCAATGATAAAATAATAAATCGACGCTGAATAAATAGAAAAATAATATATTTCACTTCATACCTTGTTGACTATTCTAGTACGAGGGAGGACGCGGACGGTAAGAACATCAATAAACAAAGCACCATCTCAATCAACATTTTGGTATTCAAATATTAAATGATTACGATGTTAATTTTTTTAGTTGCCCAAAAAATATTATTCTCCGTAAAAAGGTAACACTTTACGGAAGATTTTAACCCTTTGCCGCAAACTGTTCCGTATATGGAACGAAAGTATTTAATTTTTCAACTTGTGTAGTGTTCCTAATGTATTTTTTTTTTTTTTATTTTATTTTTAATAGAAAAATTTTTGTTTACAAAGAAATACAATAAAAACACATATACATTTAAAAAAATAAACAATATTCCACCAAGGCATAGCCTGTTTATGGGTATACTGTGAAAGTCAAACAGGATGCACGTGGCAAAAGAGAAACAGATAATGTAAACAAGATAGTTAAAAAAAAAAAGAATACAAGATATTGGTATCTTTATACCGGAAGAAGACGGAAGAAGGAAAATAATTGTAATAAATAAAATAAAAAATGACGTAGATTATGTTATTGTTCCATCAACAGCAAGTTTTATATTGCGTATAAAGAAAACATAATCATTCGTTGTTCCATACGTCAGAGATCACAAAATTATTTATTGTTCCATATATGGAACACAATATATTAAACTTATAAAAGTGCAGCATTTTTTTTGTATTGCCAACATCTAGTTTTATATTTATTAAAAATTTTGCATAACTATAAAACTAGACGCAACTAGATGTTTCTAATAGAAGTTGTACTTGTCCTGACGAAGAGACGGGTTACGTCTCGAAACCGGTAGCCATATAAAAGTCGGTAAAGTAGCATTAGGTATAAAAGAATATCACTATGTAACAAAAACTAGTGGTAGATTCGAGGACTGCAGATTAGAATCTCTAGGTTCGAATCCCACTCCAGCACAACTTGTTTTCTGCTTTCTGGCACAGTTATATCCGATTATTAGAAAGCAGCCCCAAAATTGAAATATTGGAGTATATCATACGAACTCAAATGTTTCTTTAAAAAAACGATTATACTATTACTTTCTATTGGGCACCTAATGATGCCTATGCATCATGAACATCATTTTTAGATTAGTACCCTATGGTACTGCGTTGGTAAACCAGCATAAAACATTAATATAATATTTCAATAAAATAAAAACCACAATTTTAAACATGGTCGCGCAGTGAAGGGTTAAGAAATAATGAACAGATTTTGATGAGGATGAAAGTACCACGTGACTTGGTCAAATAACGATATAAAAAGCATTATGTTCAACAAGAGGGCTTCACTCCGCCATCTTCCACTCTTCAGGCGTCACTCAATCACCTCCCACTCAGCGTACCAGTCTCGAGAGCGAGGCTGTAGATAAATCATTATCCTCTATTCACAATCGAGCCTCTGGTAATTATTAATTCAATTATTGATGTTGCGCGATGAGTTCTGAGAAAATATTCAGAATTTGGGTTACGTAAAAACGTCACGTTAAAATGGTGTCTTTTATTCAAAGATTTGACAGGGAAACCTTAGATGAGTTTGGATTTAAAGCTTCAAACAAGAATTTCAGAGAAGTAACATTCCATACTTGAAAAATACTACCGCGTCTGAGGTGTCTAGTTACCCACTACGTTAGCAATAAGCATCTACGTAATCACTAGACTTCTACGTCACACCTTTCGTATATTGGCCTAAGTGCTGGAGTCTTTAGACAGTGGGATTTGATAATAAGTAGTGTTATGAAATTTATTTATTTTTTATTTTTTATTTATTTAGTTTATTTCAGTCTTGCTTTACACTTACATCTTAAATGCATTCCTCACTGGGGGGGACCCCGTGCCGAGGAACGCATTTCACAGTTTTAATGTTTTTTTTTTCTGAATTATTAATAAATCTATAACAATTTAAACAATATAATTCACACATACACACTAAACAATGTCACTCACTAACAGAATGACAAAAATGGAATAGTATGACAATTATTGTTGTAACTTCCTGAGTCTTGAGCACAGTACCTCACAATAGCCCAATATTTTTTTTTTTTTTTTTTATTTATTTGACTTTTTGTACAAATAGTTGTGTACATTGGCGGGTTTATTGCCCAAATTGGCAATTTCTTCCAACCAACCAATATAAGAACGTAGTGCGGGTATTTATCGTAAGCGCAATAACAGATCTTCAATTTTTTTTTACCTTTTAACATTCTCTTCATCCTCCCCATTATAGTACACACACACACACACTATCACACTCAATGTCTACCTAGGATAGACGGGAGGTAAAACAGGAATAAAATTTAAGGAAGAGATAGGAAATGTTTTTTCAGCCGTTTTTTAAAAGATGTGACTGATTCGGCTTCCTTAATAGCAATTGGGAGTTGATTCCATAGTCGAGCCGCATGCACTGTAAAAGACTTGGAGTAGAAGGAGGAACTATGGGCAGGTATCAGGAGTGTATTTTGATCACGCGATCGAAGAGGTAATCCATGAATAGACAAATGATCAAACTTTTCACGAAGGTAAAGTGGGGCTTTAGGATTGTTCAGTACAGTGTACAAGAGTGTAATAATATGAACTTCTCTCCGCTGCCTAATTTTGAGCCATTTAAGCTGCCCTCGATATTCAGAAATATGGTCATATTTACGGAGCCCAAAAATGTACCTAATGCAGGTATTTTGTAGACGTTCCAACTTATCTAGAAGCTCGCAGTTCAAATCAATAAGGGAAACGTCAGCGTAATCTACATCAATACAATACAATCAATACACATCAATATTAAATATTAAATAGGGTGACATTAATAAATTAACCCTTGGAACCGTATATTTTAAGAAAATCTTGTTCGAAGAAGCTAACAAATCAATCATCAACCATTCCACGAAGAATAAGGCCGGTCGCACCAAAAGAGTTAGTCAGGGCTAAATTCAAATAATAGTTCCTTTTAGGTCAAAATTGGATGCGAAAGGAACTATTGTTTGAATTTAGCTTTGACCTTAACTTTAGTTTTTTTTGGTGCAACTGACCCTAAGGCATAGAGAATAGAAAGCCACACTACCCTATCCCAACACATTTCCTTGCTTCCTCCATATGCGCGCACGCCGATGATTCCTACTTTTCACTCGTCCACTTTTAAGTAACTGTTGAACAGTATTTAATCATTCTATGTCCTCGTCCTGTCCAGGCAAACTAGCATAATTTAAAAGCCCTTTCTCGATAATGCTTATTAGACCCCTTGCATTCCGCTCTCATTTCGACATTTGTACACCTATTGTTTATAATCTTATCACAAATTAGCCTGAGTGATCTCATTTCAACGGCATTCAGTCTACTTTCGTCCTTCATTTCCCAAAACCACCCTTCACTTTCGAACATAGGGTTGGTACAGAACTCTCCATTGCGTACTGCCAATTCAGCCGCTTTCGACGAGCACTTAATTGCCACAATATTTAATTGATCTAATTTTAAAAATGAACAGCTTTAACTTTATTCTGAAAAAATATATAGATCTTCTTAAAATTTAATTTTTAAATATTTTTAGCTGCCGTTTGCATATACAGTTACTTAAACGTTATGTTGAATTCCTAATGTACATATATGTATATAATATAATCGTATGTTTCATGAATAAAACCAGTGATAGTTATTACCTTGTATTACTTATTTCTATAATATTATACATGCATATACCGAACAAGTATGGAGTATTCATTAAAGTCCAAAATAATTATTAGAATGTTTTTATTTCTTGGTCGAATTAATGTCAAAAGCCTAATAATTTATTAGTTTATTTGTTGCATTATATTTAATAGTTATCCATAAATAACTTAACAGTTTAGTAACTCTATTTTAATGCAACAACTTTCAATATCTCCTCATATATTTTTATTTGCATATAAAAATACCGGATGTTGCAAAAGTAATCAAAAAATTAGTTAATCCCGCTCTAAAATAATAATGCAATGTTAGAAAATTGTACTTAAATAAATAATAATATGAAGCGCTTGTAAAAATAAGTGTTTTCAATTCATTAAACAAGATTTTTTTATATTTTACCACTATATCCTTTCTTGGTTCCTATTTTTTATAATATCATACGCGTCCGCTCACATTATCATTCCGCATCCGCTCACATGTGGAGCATATGTATTCCACCAACTGTTTCCAAGCTAAACAATTGGCCGTCAGATCCTCTGTGTCTTCCCAAACCAAGTCTCGTAATTCTGACATAAACAAAGTACAAAGTTAAATTAATATCTACGTTTTATGTTTACGAGTTTCGAGTCACCTAGTTTATAGAATGCCATATAAAAACGCGAGCACATAAAACTATTACTAACACTATTGAGAAAAGTTAACACTTTAAGTTAAATGGATTAGGTTCAAAACCGGTATATGAGAAAGTTAAATACTTACCCGACAAGTTTCACCGCTAAATCCTAAATCAACATAAAATACCATAAATCACCAATCCGTTACACATAACTAATACGTTATATTATAAAAAAAAAAATATTTATTAACTTTAATCTTTACTTTTCTTTTTAAAAAAAATTCAACATTTAGTTTCTTAAGATATACTCGAATATTACAACTTTAGGGCGGTTCAATTTCAATTTCAAGTTTCAAATACTCGGAAATAACTGTGCCAGAAAGCAGGAAACAAGTTGTGCTGAAGTGGGGTTCTAATCTGGAGATTCCAACCTGGAGTCTTCGACTGTCCAAACACACCACTTTTCGACCACTACCCAAAAAAGATAATATATTGAATATTGACCCCGCTTTTTTTTTTAATTCTCAGGCAGGTTAATTTTTAGAATTAAACCGTTAAAATAAACCTTTAATCACAGCTTTTTAAAAATATTTTTTATTAATGTTTCTTCCTCTCATTTATCCGACCCTATTGGTGATTGGACACTGCATCGGTACGCTAAGTGCAGTGTATCTTGTTATTTTCTATTGCAGGAATGTATGACGATCAGTTTTACGTTTTAAACTTACTAAGGTATTATAATAATATGTTAGCACTATGTTTTCTAATAAATTAAATAGTATTTTCCACATTGCTAACCCATAAATACGAGTATGTCCAAACGGAATATCTATCGATCCATTTTCCTATAGCGAATTTAAACAACAATAGCTAATTACCATTAGTATTATATAGTAGATCTTACATCTTACGCAACTACGATACAAAATAAATTAGGTAACATATCTAACGTTGATATTATTCCATTGTTACTTTCGCCTTACGTTATAGAAGCTAACCATAATATATTATGTTCTACTGTTTTAATTCAATTATTCGTCCAGCACATTGACCTATTGAAAATCTTCCATTACTATCGAACGTACAGAATTTAAAAAAATCATAGATTGGATTCCACGATTGCTTTATTTTCCATATATTGTCTGTCTAATGTCTATTCGCGTATCTGTAAGGCGTCCGTTTATGTTTTTTTTACATGCATATTATTTTTTAGTCTATGAAATACCTCACCGGATAAGTCCCGTGCTTAGGTATTCATTTACAATACTTTTGTTCTTTTTTCACAGGTAATAAAAATACTTATTTAAAAATAAAGATAAAAATAAATACAATTTTTTACAACTAAAAAGAGGCAAAATACAGTTTTACCAAACAAAACATCTAAGATACGCAACGATAACATTTTTGAAGTTGTGTGCATATGTAGAATAATCAATATATATTTATATTTTCTAGTTTTAAAACCTTTATGTTTTCAAACAAAATTTCTACTCAATCGCGACATTCGCGTTGAATCGACGATTAAATATATTTAATATATATATGTATACCTTACCTTTTATATTGGCATGATAATATTGAAGGGATTGAAACTCCTCACACCTGAAACAAACGAAATTTTTGTAAAAAAAAATCGAAATGTAAAAAATATAAAAGACATAATAATAATTATTAATACTGGGAAAAAAATATTGTGATATAATGTCCCAACGTAGCACAGATGTATATCTAGTAAGTCGGGACATGACAACGATAATTTGTTCATCATTGTATGTAAAAAAAATCAATAAAAATATCGATAATGAAAAAATAAGAAAAAGGGAATTTTTTTATTTCGTATTATTTTACGCATTCATTATATTTATTTATTGGATTTATCTTTATGATCTCAACAAGTCAGAATGCTCAAAATGGGAGGACTAAATCACAGAACACCCGGGCCTCAAAAAAACATGATGATCTCACTGGGAATCGAACCCAGAACATCTGTGTCGTGAATCCAGGGTCTTAGCCTCTACGTGATCTCATCATCTTTCATCACCTTTCTTCTCCCGCAAACTTGGGAAAACGGCCTAGCAAAAATAAAAATAATAAAACGTGTTAACATCGCGTTCACTCGTTACAACCATTTATCTTGTTTTCAGATGGCCGATCTCATTTCAGAGATTTCATCTCCTGATCTCATCTTGGATGCTGAGTGATGACTTAGAGCCATAGGTCACCTTGCACAAAGTACTCAAAATGGCGGACAAACCGCTCAAAACTCATGAATCTTATCTCCGAGTTACAACACCGAAATCTGAATGTTTCCAAATGGAAAAATGAAAAGATGGCGATGAAAGTAACGATGAAAGGGGATTATACATTCATTTTATGGTTGCTATGTTTTTTTTGCCCGCCTCGGGTGTAGTGGTTAGTACGTTGGGCTACCATGTGTGAGATCAGGGGTTCGATTCCCAGCGGGGTACTACTACTACTACTACTATTTTCCCTTATCCGCACCCAATGGTGTATAGCACACTGCATTGGTACACCAAGTGTAATGTATATTGATTTTTTTTTATTTCATGAAGAAAAACTCGGTTAAAAAAAAAGGCCACCTTTATAACTCCTGCATCACACCTGTTCTCCTCTACGGCTGCGAATCGTGGCACCAAGACAGCAGACTTCTGAGTTTTGAGAAGATTTTTAGGTGTGCGGTGGTTTGCCTTTGTAAGGAACACAGAGGTGAGGCAACGGACACAGCAACCCTTGGTATCTACTGTCATCCGGCGAAGGCGTTTCGGCTGGCTAGGCCATATACTACGTATGCCTCCCGAGAGCCTTAACCATGCTTGCCTGTTTTACAAGGCATCAGGTTCTCGGCGTCCTGGTCGTCCACTGTTGACAATTCGTCGGCAGTTTGCGTCAGAGCTGCGGGACGTGGACTTGACTTGGATGCACGGAGTTGGCGGCCGATCGCTTGGCCTGGAGGCATTTCATGGATTCCATATGCTCCACATAGGGAGCGGATATGGCATGATGATGATGATGATGACATGAAGATAATATGATTAGTCTTACGCTTCATAACCAGTCCAAGGTATCACACATGAAACATTAATATAAAAATCACATGTAAATAAATACATCATGTTGACCCCCTACGGGAATCGAACGCGCGACACGGTAGCCAAACGCGCTACCACTGTATCACGAATATTCATACCTTGGATTGGAAATGAAGCGTAAGATTGATTATCTTACCTTCACGTAATACATTATGAAGATACGCTGCAATGTTGTTCCAATTCAGTGCCCTATGCATCACTATAGGAGAGGTTAAGGGGTTCAATTATAAGACATTAGGGTTTTTTCTCAAGTCTAAGTGTTATGCAATTTAGGTACGTATGTACGTAATCTTCTATTATAATTAAGCATCTTGGCAGGCTAAGTTTGTAAAAAAAATTTGAATTGTAGATTCAAAGAATCGATATCTAAAATGCACGAAAAAATCATCTCTCTAGTGCTAAATTCTAGGGAGTAAATTAAGGATTACGATTGTGTGGAGAAAAGAGACACAGTCACGTCACAACTCGTGATATTTAAATACGATGAATAAATGTTATATATCTAGCTTACAGATGCGTAATTTCCTATCTAATACAACGTTTATAATATTATTCAAAGCATTTAAAATCAATGAAATAATAATCTAGATCCTGCCTTTCGTCTGTTGTTTGGTAAGGTAAGGCCTATAAAAAACGGTTTCCTACCATAATGTACCTCTCCGGACTTAATTAGATTAAATCAACCCATTAATGGATGATCGATGAACCGTGGATAGGTTTTTTGCTCTGATTTATTGTTATCGGTAGCCGGGCCTGATGGTGTTGGCTGGGAATTATGTTCGGTCGAGATTTGAAAAGAGAACGCCGACAAATTCTAATACAGAGACTCGTCTGACACTTGAAAATATAACTGACGATGACGTTTTTTTTAAATTATTGTTAAGCTTTGCGCCCGTTAGACGGGGTAGGATGTAGAGGTTTTTTTTAAAGAAATCCTTTATTGGCACAGTCAATCGTGTTTTTTTTTGAATTGTCATTTCTTTTGTTTATACTTCTTTGCGCATCTCTCCGTTAAAACTATGTATGATAGGTGCACTAATGTTGAAATTAGAGCAGAATGCAAGGCTGAGATAAGCATTATCGACAAAATTAAGAAAGGTCTTTTACGTTGGTTCGGTCATGTAGAGCGAATGGATGATGAAAGAACGCGTCACGCTGATTTTTAAGAGAAAACATGGCGCTTGAAAGTGAGAAAATGGCGCCACAGTCACTGATGCTTGTATTGGTCTGACTTTGACAGTTGTCATTTCTTTTGGGGAAATTGATGGTTATTTACTTCTTACGCGTCATTTAGCGAATTGTCTTTTTAGAAAATACGCTATTGCAATGGCTTCGGTTTTTCTCCTTGACTTAAAGATGAAAGAATGATTATAGAAGAAATAACTGATAATGATAATATAGGTGTATAATATAATAATGAAGTCACGTATAATATATTGAATATAAATATATTGAATAATATTGAAAACGTCTTATATTTCATTTATATATCCTGTCTGTTTGTGTGCGTGAGTGGGTGTATGAGAATGGCCAAAGAAGTATAACTTCCACCGTGTGGTCCGACGCACACCGATTTTTTTTTTTAAAAACTGATTTTTATGAAGGTAAATTATATATTTATTTTTAATTTTAACGTGTACCTACAAGCAAAGTTATGATTTATTTTAAGACTAACTTACTTAGCTGCGTGATAACCGAAGAGAATTAAGGCACTAATCGATTTAAAAAAATTGCTCTGGTCGTAAATTCCGGTAAGAAAATCGAAGACTACGATTTTATGGAGAATCGGCTGCGGATCACGTAACATCGCATACTCTTAAAAGCACCTTCATGTACAGATAATAATAAAGTTTATTTAAAACGAATAAATTATTTTTTGAATAAAACAATGAAAAATGTTGTGAGAATAATATACTCTATTTTTTCGCATTGTTTATAGATACAATATTATATTTAACTATTAATAAGGTCAGATTTTATCATTTTAACTAACCACATATATAAAAACAAAGATGCCTTGTTTTTTCTTCAAAGATTCACCACTGTAAAGGTATTTCTCTGATTTGAAATGAAATCAGTTTGATTTAGATTAAGAGTCACCGACCTACATAATATAATACATTTATGTACGTATAAAGATATTTTAAGCTTTAAAAAATGCAAAAATTATATGAAAAGACTTACAATAATTGAAGATTCAAAACAACAATCTACGTTTGAAGGATCTAATACTTCAAAAATATGTTAATTTTAATCATTTGCCTAATGACTTAATCTTTGACTTATGACTTAATCTTCGACATTTGCGTTTACGCAAATTTCCCGCTAGTAAAACAAGCCAAAGCAGCGTGTTTCTCTTTTATTACATTGAAAGTAAAAATAAATAATAACGAAGCGTTTTATTTAATATTTTATAAATGAGGTTCACTAGATATTTTTTAACACTTATTATTTTTTTTCTTCATCTAGTATTTTTCTTCGGGAAGTCTGTAATTAAGATTAGATAGTGGGATTATGCATGCCTAGTCCTGTCTCCGTACACATTTCGCGCTCTTATTTTTTTCACCTAATACCTTCTGTTTTTCGCCGCGTTCCATATGCATGCGGAATGGTTTTTTATGCGTATCTTTGACCAGTTCCTCTGCTATAAGTTGATATATAACATACATGCACTGATAAAACTACTTTCGGGATAATTTTTAGGTTATGATATGTAAGATCAGCTTACTAGTACTAATTTCCAGTCCGCACCCAATGGTGCATAGGGCACTGCATCAGTACACCAAGTGCATGTAATATGAAATTTTACTACACGAAGGTAGGATGTCAGTCTCAAGAAAGTTTGAGAAACATAAGTCATTAAAAAAAGTCCATTAAAAATACAAAAAAAAATTATTAAAGAAATATATATAGGTATCATCTTAATGTTAATCTACTTTTACCTTCGAAGAGTTGAGTATACCTAAATCCCAAAAGTATACGAGTATATTGCCTAAAACATTATTTAAAATTGGGGTCGCCAGTACTTTTTAAGTAACTGTGTATTCTTAACCATAATAATAACAATTTATTTTAATGGGAATTTCCATTTCTTTGATTCGTTCTACAGAATAGAACTATGTACCGACCTATTTTAAAAAAATTCGACAAAAAATGTTGCATCAATTTTCAAATGTCGAACGATCGTCAGTAAGTTAATGAATGACATTTTGAAAACGGGTAAAAAACTTGACACAATGTGAATCTAATTTACGGATTCGTTCCGTAACACTTAATTCGTGATAAGTACGATGTATATATATAGATAAGTATGTTACTTTTTTCTTTAATTTTGTACACAATACAAGATGTTTTACTTTTCATGCAATATATCGATGGTACAGTGGTTGTACGTCCACTTTTAGATGTTTTTGAGTTATTCAGTTTAAAACCTTCATCTTTTAATGTATTTTATACTAAACAGACGATGTGTGTCCTGACTCCTGACCTACATACATCTGTAATTAACTTACTAATTAACCATCACGAGGATAGAACGCCACACCACTCTGTCCTGGCATACTTCTCTAGCTTCCTCCACATTCATACATCTTCTCATGCACGCACGTCGATTATTCCGACTTCTTACATGCCCACTTTCAAGAACTTGTTTTACTTGATCATGCCATGTCTTTCTCGGCCTTCCTCGACTTCTACATCTAGGCACAATCGCATCATGTATTTTTTTAGCCGTTCTTTCATTATCCATTCGCTCTACATGACCGAACCACCGTAAAAAGACCTTTCTTGATTTTGTCGATAATGCTTATCTCAGCCTTGCATTCTGCTCTAATTTCAACATTAGTGCACCTATAATACATAGTTTTGCCACACATTCGCCTGAGAGATCGCATTTCAACTGCACTAAATCTACTTTCATCCTTCTTTTTCCAACTCCATACTTCGCTTACTTACATAAGGTTGGTGGTAGGTACGTAGGTACCAGAACTCCATCTAATAAGTATCAAAAGAGGCTAAATTGGCAGTTCATAATGTAATTATTTCAATTCTAAATTTGAACTTAGACACTTCGACTCAAATAAAAGGGCACAAAATTATTGTATGTCCAAATACCTACTATGGTTGCGGTCTCCTTTATCGCCAATATAATTAAGATTATATTGGAGCCTAGGTTGCTTTTAAAAAAAGGAAAGGCCATAAAGAAGCCAATGCCACTGATAAATGAACAATTACAAAATTAAAAGAGCACATTGACAGCTTTTGAGGATGGAAGACCGCCAGTTCCCGCGCATCTTTCCAAGTTAGCTCTACGTCCCGCAGCTTTGACGCAAACTGCCGATAGATTGTCAACAGTGGACGTCCAGGACGCCGAGAACCTGATGCCTTGGTAAGCAAGCATGGTTAAGGCTCTCAGGAAGCATACGTAGTATATGGCCTAGCCAGCCGAACCGCCTTTGATGGATGACAGTAGATACCAAAGATTGCTGCGTTCGTTGCATCATCTCTGTGTTCCAAATTCAAACCACCGCACACCTAATATTCTTCTAAGACACCTATTCTCATAACTCAGGAGCGTGTTATCACATCTGTAGCTCAAGCACGGATAACTATCGACGTAGTTAAAAGCGTGCTATTCACGTGCTAACGCTAACGATTTGAGCGATCACAATGACATTCCGTTCAATACCGCGATCGCTGACCCGAACATTGACGATCTGAGCCGAGCGGAGCTGAACTACGCTATATCACGGCCATACGTCAAACGTCAAATCATCGCGCTTGTCGGATTTTTTATTATGTCGACTGCTTTTCTCAATATTTGGCTTGCCGAAAACCGGCTAAATTATAATAAAGATTGAATGAAGATTTGTGCGAATAAGATATATCTCGGGAAATGGCTCGCGACTAGTATGCGCTCGTTTAATAATCCCGATCGATAACTTTTAACGCGTGTTCCATTGTGATCGCGAAAACGTTAAACATCCATGGGTAAGAAATCGTTATCACGTCGCTTATTACCGAGTCGGTACTGATCTGTGATCGAGCAACTGTTCTCCTCTATGGCTGTGAAAGTATGCCATGGCGTAGACAAACTCCTTTTTTTTAATTTTAGTAAAAACTGACACAAGTTTGGTTGATATTTGAGTTGGATATTTTTTAATATTACACGTTAAATTTATTGAGGATAAAGCCATAAAGCGACGGAATTTGGAAATTTAACGATCCTGTAAGATATTCACAGGAAACCCAACACGGCAAAAATTACAGGAATGTCATAAAAACGCTGTAAATTCAAAATACCTCCTGTAAATTACATTTTTTCGATTAAAATTCACATCACTAGGCTTCTGGACACAGATTACAAGCATATCTACATCGATATGCATCGCAGTTGTGACGCGTACCTATATGACGGTAATCGGTATAATATATTTCAAAGAGATTTTACCAATTACGCGTCTAAACTGCGATATATAACCATTTCGATATATGCTTGTAATCTGGCCCCTGAGTTTAACATACTGAAATTAAGCTCTCGTTTACATAAGTGTTAAGCATAGAGAAATCTTTAGTCATCTGTAAAGAAGTTTTATTTGTTGACCATGAGATTTCATTAATGGACATACATTTTTCTTAAATTTTATCACATATTATTAGGCTAGTAATTTTCTTTAATCTTAAAAAAATGTTTTTTTTTTTCATAAAATTTTCAATTAAATAAATCATTACTGTAGAAACTTCGATGGTAGAAACCATAGATTTCTGCTTCAGTTTGGTATAATCTTTTAAAGATTGCTTACCAAATATACTATTTATTATGATAAATTCAAAGGAAAATGCACAACCATAAATGAAACCTCATGTGTTTCCTCAATAAACTTTCGAACAAAGATAGCTGAATGCGCCTACATATTATTATCAAAACAAGGTCTTAAAAACAATGATGTGCTTTGTAATATTATATTGTTTCATATCTATTTTTTTTTATCCTAGCAATTTATGATTTTACCCAGTATCACCAAAATTAAAGCAAATGTGTGATAATTGCGATAGATATAATATAGCATTCTTCATTATTACTACTTTCTACTTCCCTTTATCTGCATCCAATGGTGCATAAAGCGCTGCATTTGTGCACTATCTGCAGTGAATTTTGGTCATTTGTTACATAAGGATAATTATGAGGAATACATTAAAAATATTTTTTTAATATTGTACAAATCAGGTCATCATATATTTATTTTTTAAAAAGTACGGCTAACCTTTAATATAATTTAGGTTAGACACACAATTTCTATTTATGTTACTAAAGTAGACACATTTAAGTTATTACTACAACTTTCCCTTATCCGCACCCCAATGGTGCATAGGGCACTGCATTGGCACACCAAGTAAACTGTTTGTCTGTATTCCTTTATTGCATGATGGTAGGATGCTTCAGTGCCAGATGTCCAAGGTATGACACATGAAATATCAATATAAAAAATATATGTAAATAAATATTTCATGTTGACCCCGTACGGGAATCGAACTCGCGGGCCTCATGCACGGTAGCCAAATTGCGCTGCCCACTACTCTACGAGGCGGCTTTCTTTTAGAATTATTTCCAATCCAATAATAAAAGTTATGTTCTAAACACTCTACTTATGAATTTAAATTAAATTACAATCCAAAAATATTCACAGTTGTTCAGAAACTAGTTCGGAAAAAATTGAATTAAAGTTAACTATTGCGTTTTTTATTTTTAATAAGAAATATTTGATTTCTCATGACAAACTTGAATATTTCAATTTCAGTGTCAAAAAACAGGAAACAAATTGTGCCGGAGAGAGATATTAACCACTTCGAACTCTAACTAACTAACTAACCATCACGCCATTTCTCCGGACAAGGGGTAGGCAGAGTGGATAGAACGCCACACCACTCTGTCCTGGCTCTACACTTCTCTAGCTTCCTCCACATTCATAATATCTTCTCATGCACGCACGTCGATTATTCCGACTTCTTACATTACCCACTTTCAAGCAACTTGTTTTTACTTGATCATGCCATGTCTTTCTCGGAGGCCTTCCTCGACTTCTACATCCAGGCACAGTCGCATCATATTTTTTTTAGCCGTTCTTTCATCATCCATTCGCTCTACATGACCGAATTACGCCATCGTAAAAGACTTTCTTAATTTTGTCGATAGTGCTTATCTCAGCCTTGCACTCTGCTCTAATTTCGACATTTCGACTTCGAACTCTTAATGCAATAAATTATTAAGATACACTACGCCTGATGTACCAATGCAGAGCCCTATGCACCATTAGGTGTGAAAAAATTTAAAAAAAAAGGTAAGAAAGGAATCCTTGTTTTATTTCCAGCATTTCTTCTTAGAATATACGTACATACAAAAATCCACCCAATTTTCGTGGACCGCCCGCCGATAAAATACCGGGATTTCTTTAATACGTGACATTTACATTGAATTTTAAATGTAAATGTTTTGGGGCTCTCCAACTACTACACCTTGTATACTAGGTGGTACGAGTATGTATGTAAATGTATATCGGTATGTACATGAATATTACAAAACTAAACTGCTTTATCCACCATCCGAACTTGTGTCTAATCAATCAAATATGAAATAGTGATGTGATTAAAACTTAAGTAATCGTAATATACATATATACAACTACAGGGGCGCATCAAATTCAGCAAAAAATATTTATTTATTGAAAAAATTTGTGGCCGCGACCGTTTCGTAGTCCTTGATACGATGATTTCGTAGTACATACAATCGTAATCCTTTTTTTGTTTTTTTCCCGGAATGTATCAAAAGTGGCAATTATTTTTCACACTCTTTGGAATACGGCAAGAAGCGTGTTTTCATCGTCTTTTTTTTTTATATTTTATTTGATAAATAAATTAAATTAATTAATTAAAAAATAAGACGATACAAACACGCTTCTGGTCGACATATAAAACACGTGAAAAACTCTCAACTCTAGTGCGGAATTCCAGCAAAAAATCGAGGACTGCGATTGTATGGAAAAGTGGCCGCGGATCACGTGACAGCGCGCGGATCACGAGAGACTCGTGACTCGCGGCCGCTTCCTATACAAACCTCGATTTTCTGCCTGGAATTTAACTTAGAGCAATGATTTTTTTCACACATTTTTAGATATCGACCAGATGCGTGCTAGTATCGTCTTATTTTTTTAAACAATCTATTTATCTCCTTTAAAAAATAAAATACCCAAAAAAATAAGACAATCCAAACACGCATCTAGTCGATATCTAAAATGTGTGAAGAAATCATTGCTCTAATGATTAATTCCAGGGAGAAAATCGAGGAATACGTTCGTGTGGGAAGCGGCCGCGAGTCACGTGGTGTGGTATGCTCTTAAGATCCCCAAGCCGGCTCTGGTGTAGCCAGTACAGTCTATAGTCGGTAGTCGTGTGTCAAGTCATTCTGGCGGCCATTTGCATAGCGTTTTGACAGAACAAAAAAATAGAAGAATGGAAAAGATAACAGCGGCGAATTTATTTATTAATTCCGACTCATTAAAAGCTTTTCCGACAGCGCTTATTATTTAGAAACCAAGGCCAACATTTTATCTCGAAACTAATGCGTGCTTTATATTTACAATAGGCTGATAGATATGCTTCTTAATTTGTAGACATTTTCTATACACCATATAAAATCAATTACAATTTATAGCAGAGACTGATCTCCATAATCGCTCATTAAAATGATACACCTATAGTTGAAAATCGACATAAAAAACACCAGAGTGCGACCCGCTTTGGAGGACTTACAGTGGAGGTTACGGGAACTCAAATTCAATACAGCATATTTCGAATTGTATATTTTATATATTTAGATAAGAAAAAAAAATAACTAAGAGCATAAATTTAAAATAAGTAAGATAATTTAGGCTGAGATAAGCATTATCGACAAAATTAAGAAAGGTTTTTTACGATGGTTCGGTCATGTAGAGCGAATGGATGATGAAAAGAACGGCTAAAAAAATATATGTTGCGACTGAAATCGAGGAAGGCCGAGAAAGGCATGACATGATCAAGTAAAACAAGTGCTTGAAAGTGGGCATGTAAGAAAGTCGGAATAACCGGCGTATGTGCATGAGAAGATGTATGAATGTAGAGGAAGCAAAGGAAGTCTGTCAGGACAGAGTGGTATGGCGTTCTATCCTCTCTGCTTACCCCTACGGGGAAATAGCGTGGTGGTTGGTTAGTTAGTTAGTTAGATAAGAAATTAAATAATTAAGTTCATGAATTTAAGTTTTTAATCATATTTTATTATGCTCTGCTTGCAGATATTTTAAAATGCTAAAACCATTTGGGTTATTTATTTAATACGTGAAACAGATATATAAATTTTATTAAAGAGCATAAATTTTAGAGGAAAAAACTCATTTCTTTTTCTTGGCTATGCCTCTGTTTTTTTGACCAAAAGATTTTTTTTTTTTAGATTTCATACCCTTTTTTAAAAGATGTCGGAGGTAATGCACCTGTGGAAAGCCCTTCAATTTAGAGTACATAAGTAGAGATACAAAATTTTAGTGGATATCTGATACTGAAAGAAAAAGGATATATATATCAAGTACTCGTTTCAATCAGTCAATGACAAGACAAAAGCTCTGTCATACATTTTTTTTGTTATATTTAGTATGAAAAAACATTAAAATATAAGCAATGGTGTTATTGAAGTTTGGTTTTCATTAGTTACGTAAATAAAGTGTTATAATATTAAACGTGATAACAAAAGACTCGCAAAATATCTAATAATGTGCTCTATACAACTATCTAATTTAAAACATATTTAAGTGGCATAATAGGAACAACATTGTATACTTATAACATAATAAATCAAACATTGGACTAATATAAATAACAAAAAACTACTTAATGATCATTTTTTATTGGCACTTAATTCTCCTGTGGACTTTCCCTCCCACAACTTCTGTGTTACCCAATACCAAAATTCCATAATGCTTTTTTTACTCTTGCAATGAAGTTATTATCTGCCTAGCCATTTATGGATACAAGAAATCATTACGAAATAGGTTGGTTATAAATATTCCGATACGTTTATACATTAAACTATAAGAAATATCATACTAGAATGGCATAAATAGAATTATTACATTACGTAGTTCCTCGTTTAGTTCTCATATAAGTCATATTTGCAAATAATTGTGCTTAGGGTATCGCATTCCTATTTAATCTGAATAGAAGATCTTAACAAATATAACGCAAGATTAATCGATTAAATCAAATTAAATTAGCTAGTAATTTGATTAAGAGTATCTTTGATTTAAAATTGCTGTAAAAATGTGTATATAAAATTAATATTTAGGGGTTGTTTGAACTCAGACCAATTTCTGTAATTGGTTATACAATAAGAGGTCATTTGCAACAAATTAACCCCCATCATCTAGGAGCTTAACATTAGGGAGTCCAAGTTATGGAGTTTTTAAGCTTTTAAACTAAATTTATGACTTTTTACTTTGACAAATAATAACGACAAAACTGTATCATAAAACAACATACATATTTCTAAAAGCTAATATACGAATTTTTATACGAGATAGAAAAAATACACCACCCGAATGCCTATAACATTAGAAATAAAATGTTTTTAACATAAAAGTTTAAATTTTCGCTTGTATGTTTAAACCCATCGCACTGTATTATTTTGCTCTTGAAAAAAAATGTAAGATATTTTTGGAACATGGCAAAATCACGGGAATAAGTCATTTTTTTGTTATGCTTTAAGGGTTTTTTAAAAACGCAATTTTCGTACTCAAATACTCAGCAGCGCGATGACGTCCGCAAATGCAACAAGTAAACAAACTATACTTTGGAGTAATTCCAAAATAATTTCTAAATGCATTATATATATTCAATTTTTTTTTTTTATTATTATTTTTTTTTTCAAAAGAAAATTTTTTTGTTTACATAGATATACATTAAAAACACATATATGTAGGTACATTAAAAAAATATATAAAACAAAAATCCCACCAAGGCATAGCCTGTTTGTGGGTATACTGTGAAAGTCATACAGTGTGCACGTGGCAAAAGAGAAAGATAAAGTCATGTAAAAATTGAAAAATAACAGTATAATGTAAAAAAAAGATAATACAAGATTAAAAAAAGAAGGAATACAATATATTGGTATCTTTATACCCTTTACACTATGAAAGAAGAGGGGGAGAGTAAAAAATTTAATTAAACGTAGATTATGGTATAGTTATGGTCTTTATGTCTTTAAAGTAGCTGAATGATTCTACCTTTTACACTATGTATCCAACTTTGTGTTAATTTTTTAAAAGATGAAAAAATTGGAAAATCTGGAAACCATTTTATTGTCAGTTAAAAAAGAATTAATTAAACTGGAGGCAATAAAATGTGCATGTCTCTGAACAAGTCGTGATTTTCAAGTTGGAATTTCTAGCACTCGGATTCAAACATAATATTTGAAATGTCCGGCAACGTCGCGCAGAGCCAGCCTAAGCTGATGAGGTAAAGGACCTCTATGCCCGAGTTTTTACTACTAACTGGACACGGTAAGTACCTTGCTACAAGACGATCCTTAATTACCTATATGATATTATGTCCTTACCAATGTGGAAAAGTTACCACTAAAGAAATTCCAAGTGTACGATGTATTTCGGAACTGAACCGGTCAAACTTAGATATTTTTACCCTAAAATGAACTTAATCAAGTAGATTATAATTTTTGAAACAGAATTGTGGCATACATGAAAAATACTACCGTGCCTAGTGTTGCCTAGTGACCCACTATGTCACTCATACATCATCACTAGGCATCTACGTCATCACTAGACATCTATGTCACACGTTTCAAAGTGTGCGTTTTGGCCTAAGTGCTGGAGTCTTTAGACCGTGGAATTTGATAATATATAAATATAAAAATTTTATTTTCAGCAGTAGCGATATGTTAAGATGTTTTACATATTTTCTTATTCGTATTTCTTTCACAAACGGAAGACATTATGTTGATTTATGAAAGATCAGTATCAAGGTAGTTAAAAGTAATATTTAAAAATATCAGACCTCCATATATGTAAACTTGTATCAAAACACCAATGACTTCCGTAAAAATTTGAAAGTTGAAATTTAACACAATGTGTCAAAGTACCTATCGCTTTCTAGGAAACGTTGCTGAGGGGAAACTATTAAAATATTAAGCGCTATTTAATTATTGTAAAATCAAGAACATAAATATTAAATGCGATTAAATCGATTGAAATAGTCGCGGCTCTAATTCAATTACTTGGCTAAGTCGTGCGCTTGTTAACCTAATTTTAACTTTATTGTTTTATGTGGATGCTATCATATATTTATGTAATTAAATATTAGGTACTCTGAATTTTCTTTGAAAATATTTGTAGGGATTTGCACTGTTTTCATATACTTAATTTAAGGTAATATTTTTAGTAAAATAAATCAATTCACCCCTAAAGCGTTTTGTACGAGTATGTTCGCGTGGTGATGGATAGCGCACGAGGTCGCGGATTCGATTCCCGATTGCATCAATATGAAATATTTATTTGAATGCGGTTTTTCACATTACTTTAAGCTTAGGACTAGCGCTGAAGCGTAAGACTGATCTTATCTTCGTGTAATAAATTATCAAGATACATACACCGCAATTAGTGTTCAGTTCAGTTTCCTAAGTATCACTAAGTGCAGATAAGGGAAAGCAAAGTACATATGTAAAAAGTCCAAATTTTACAAGACTACAGATTTCTAGAACTTCAACACGACTTGCCGCTACATTGCGTGCAGACTGTAAAAAAATCTAGTTTTCATGATTCATTTAAGAAACTTAAAACATATATATTTCAGCATCTGCAACTCAAATATTCATATATCTCCTATAATCGTTTGGATCCCTCGGGTTAAAACAAGCACCAATCATTTTTCTGCCCTCCGCCATATTGTTCACGATAAAATGGCCGTCCACCTCCCACATAAGCGATGCAAATTGCATATTATCGTATACTTACACCCATTTACGCTATAAAACAGATATAGATTGGTAACCTTATCGATTTTGGCTATTAAAAATGTTTGTTTAATTGGCGGTAAGTAGCGGATACGACCCAAAAAGGTTTCAGGGCTAATATTTAAAATTATGGTCACTGGATGGATGAATAATCAAATAATTATAGATTCGTATGGTTATAAAAATTATTATCAGTATTCAAACATTGTTAGGGTAAATATTTAATTTGTTGATTGCAAAAAATCCCGAAAGCCCTGAAAATTGGTTAAAAATTCCCTAACTACTACTACTTTCCCTTATCCGCACCCAATGGTGCATAGGGCTCTGCATTGGTACACCAAGTGCCGTGTATGTTGATAATTTTTATTCATGAATGTAAGATGATCAGTTGATTTTTGAGTTCGAGTCAAGACATGCTTAGATAATAGTAGCTACAGATAAGAATATTTTTTTTTAAGTAAGGAAATAATAGTAAAAGTGATTAAATAAACCATTATTTTTTATGTAAACAAATTAATTGTAAGGCTGTTAACATTTTATTAAACGTCAAAGTTTTTTTTTAAGCAACAATCTTCAATTACATTAATTTAATTTGATTGGTTTAACGTTTTTAAGTATTGAATAAACAACATGTTTTTATACTAAGGGTCCAATTTTCAGAAGTCATTAGATTTAATTACAAGCGTTGTCAAATTATAATCACATAACCAAAGAGTTTATTAAACTATAAGTTTTTATGTATTTTTAAAATAGCCTTTAATACGCTGAATCGGCAATTGACGGCAGTAAAAATTTATCGATGATAGTAAATTCAGTTAAATACTTTTGTAAAAATTTATTAATTTGTATTTGTAATGTATTTAATATTATAATTAGTATAATAAAACGCTTCTGAAAGAATTTTAGAGCACGTGATTTTTTATCAAATACCTGGGAGCGTACATGACGGCAGACTTAACTGGGAATCAATTTCGTAACCGCAACATTTACAGCAAGGAATTTACATCATCAAAAATCCAGAACACTTAAGCTGAGTAATAGTTGAGGTCTACAAAAACGGATTAATATTAATCCCAACCATAAAACAACATGAAAATCTATTTGAGGTAACATTACTCGGGTAAAGTTACCGGAAGACGGAGAGGAACAATGAATACGCCATCCTAACAGATCTATTCAAATCAAGGTTGTCAAAAATTTATTCACAAAAAATCTTGACTTAAATAAACTATAAACTACGTAACATCCAAAGATTCAGAATAGGTACAACTCTAGTGTATTTTAAGTGAGATTTTTTTGTTGTTTTTAAAACTGATTTTGTAAAAAATCGTTAAATGGTTGCACCCCAATTTTATATTATTTTATATTTTTCACCATTATATAATAATAGTAATAATTATAATAATAAAGGGCGCGTATAATAATAGTAATTTAAAAAATATAACCAAACCTTTATAAAACATATCTAAAAACTCTGATATTAAACTTTTTAAGATATTATATTTTAATAATTGTAATTTAATTTATTATTTAAAATAAAATTTCAATAACGCTGTATTTTTTATTTAAATTTTATATGCAGTATCAAAACATGGTAAAATTTTTTTTAAAAAACATCTTTATGAAGCTGATTATTTAAATACATATTACGTTTTCCGATGCTGTGAACTAAAATATTCCTGATGATTGATTTTGACAACCCTGTTTGAAATATCGGTACTCGATACTTAAGATATTAGCCATAATATTATGCTAATACCTTATACGTATACATAGCATGTTGGAAAGCAATTATTTTAGTGCATTTGTAAGATTAGGACTGGTATATAGTATTGTTCTGTTGTATAAATAATCTAGGCATCAATTTTGTTTTAGCATATATTACGACGTATTAAGAACATTAAATAAATAATTTATAAAAAGAAAATTGTATTTTAAACATAACCAATTTTTTGTTGTTTTTATGGAAGATGGATTAGTGGTTAGGTCAGTTGGTTTTGATTCCCGACGGGATGAATATAAGTACCTTCACATATTTATTAAACTAAAAAAATATGATATCTTCAAAATTACAAAATTTACTAAAATTACCTTACCGCACCCAATGTGCATAGGGCACTGCATTGGTACACCAAGTGCAGCGTATCTTGATCGTTTTATTACATGAAGGTAAGGTGATCAGTCTTGCGCTTCAGAAGCAGTCCAGGGTAGGTATCACATGAAATATTAAAATTACAAAAATACACATAGAAAAATACACTAGAGATATGTATTTTATTCAAGTGTTTATTTGTAGATATAACCTTGATAAGCTAAGAGATGAGTTTATATAATATAAGATTAAATAACATAAAACTCAAAGATTCATGAAAAGCTTTAGAAAAAGTAAAAACGGAAAATCGAAACTGAAACTTCCGTGGCATGAGCCTAGCGTTATTGATAGCATTATCACATTATTGGCATATTCTTAAGTATATATTTACTTATTATAATACACATGTATCTGCATTTCTTTAATATACAGGAACAGTAAATAAAATATATATTTACTGGTACTGGGTATAAATTAGCTTTTGCTGCCGTGAAAGTCTTTTGTGGAATAAATGATTGCTTAGGTATGCAGTTAATATCTATAAACGTTGCATCTGCATTAAATATGAAGGAATTTATTTCAGGAATAACGTTATAACAACATTCCAAGGATGTTATCATTGTCCTGCTTGAGGTTCACCGCAGGTAGTCGGGTACAGATATGCCGTATGTTGTATGGCCACAACTTCCAGGCAAAATAGCGTAAGTCTGTTTTAGTTATTTTTATTAAAATACGGGGGGAAACGACATGGCTTTTATTATAAGTAGTTGAATACGAGATAAATTGACGTAAGTCGTTTTTTTAATACGTTTACTAGGTAAATACAATGCATAATAGTCATTATCGCTCCAGAGTATTTAAAAGAGCTTTGCATTCCAGATGAACTAGCTGAGAGACGTCTCACACTTCGATCAGCTACATCTACAGCTAAAGGCAGGGTTTTAGTACCGATCCGTAATCAGCGCACAAAATTTGGAGAGCGCGCTTTTGCGGTTGCGGGCCCTGTGGCTTGGAATGCTCTCCCACCAGAAGTGCGCAACTCTGAGAGTGAAGTGATGTTTCGAAAGAAACTTAAGACCTATATGTTCTCAAAACCTTTTGATTAATTTTGATAATGGTATTTTCTACTCAGAAATTGAGTTTTAACTCACTTTCAATTTTCCGAGCCGTTAAATTCAATATTTAAAGCGCCTTAATGTATATTTATACGAAAACGGCGCTATCTAAATTATCCATAATAATAATAATAATAATAAAATATCAACAGACAACAGATACAAAAAAACTCTCTACGGGAATATATTTGTCTACAAGGATTTGGACACACTAAAAATATTGTTTCAAAAGAGCACTTGTGTAATGTTTTATTCAGCAGGAGACGAAATGGCGTTAGACATTTTGGTTAAACATTTATTTTAAAAAAATGTATCGTCATTAATCTAAAAATAATTATTTACTTTACTCAGTCCCAAAAAAGTTTCTTCGAAAAGTATGAAGACATATTTTGATAAATACTTAAAAATTATTTTAGTCGTACGTTCTTTTCTACTTCAATAATACTGGTGATTAAAAAATATAAAAAACATATAACAAAAAGTTTTTTTTTAAAAAAAAGACTTTCTACATTTATACGCTTTGATACCAAAATAGGTATATAGAAATAATCAACAAATTAAACGATTAATATAAAAATATCATTTAAAATATTTGAATTGGTATTTAAATGAAATGATTTTACTATCATAAATTATGTTTGTTCTTCTGGAAAATTGCGTCACAAATGAAAAAAAATAAGGCTCTTATTAAGAAACAATTCTAGAAAAACCCAATATTTTAAATCTGATAAAATAGCTGTTTATCCCTTACTCCTTTTTGACTCGGAACAGGCGGCACACAAACAGCAGTGGCCAGATAACAGCCGGAGAGGGGATATTCCGGGATATATTAGGACAAATTCCTAACCTCAAATTCATAAAATACTCCTACCTCCTCTTGTCAAGTAGACCGCATTCCACAGCCCCAATGGACGGAACCACTATTATTCACACGGAGTGAAAATATGAACACGGTATTCAAAATTACAACAAAACAATGTAGTTAAACTTTTGATTGATATTATTACAAAATGTTTAACTGACAGAACTTGTGTTGTTTTTGGTCTACACTGTGCTTTTTAGGTGAATATGTCGTAGAATTGCTCAGTTATCGATACTTAATTACTTCTTCGCAGGGTTTGTAATTTTATTTACAGTTTACCTACAAATGATTCAGGGTGTGCTGTTAATATATTTAGTATGTATGGTGGTACCAATAAAGTGAATTGAGAAAGCCTAGACGATATATGATGTGACTGGCTCTTTGAGAATCTTCATACAGAACACATACGAGTTGTGTTGTTTTTGGTCTACTCGAGACTGTGCCATGGAAGATGTTTTAGGTGATCTTAGTGTTCTATCTCATCGACAACTTAAATTTCTTCGTAGTTAAATCCCATTATCAGTCTCGAAAGTCAGCACAGAAACCCGTACAACAGACACTAACACAAGAAAGATAAACAGGCACAGTTTTGTCCAAACAAGACTCTTCATGTATCAGTGTATATCGATACTTAATTACGTTCTTCCGACGAGCGGGCAAGACAGGGTGTTTCTCCGGACGATCTATCGCGACAGAGAACACACGAAACACGTACCAACGCAGCACGACGTTTAAAAACATGCTACAAATAGGTTCCAATCGCAATACAGCGGTAAAATAAGATTGGTGAAATAAAATCGCACAATAATCACGGTAACTCAGTATAAAAATTAGAATTATATTTCTCAATACTGGCTATAGAGACGTTTAGGGTGAACTGGCACTTGTATGTGATGCATCATGCCAAACTGATGCACTTAAGGCTTTTGATACCGAATACTTGTAGACCTTTACATTATACCTCGTAGGATGACTACGGATATCCACGAGTCATAGAGAACTCTGGCTCACGAATGTTATTGTCTTTAGATCGCCTGTAATAAAAAAGCTCGATTGACTTGCCATTTTTTATTATTGCGTCGGCATTGATTGCAAGACTGTTAAGGCAATTTTCGTTTACAGATGTCCTAAGGGACCCCAAGTGACTTTCTGTACAAGTTACTAACACCGTGTCCCAGACGAGACGGAGAACTCCGCACACACATAATCGAAAAATATCAATCCATATGAAGTATAAAACTTATCCGACAAAACACGCAATTTTAGTATGTAATACTGCAATTAAAATTGGTATTATTGCGATACTTAATTACTTCTTCGCAGGGTGTTTGTAATGTTATTTACAGTTTACCTACAAACGATTCAGGGTGTGCTGTTAATATATTTAGTATGTATGGTGGTACCAATAAAGTGAATTGAGAAGACTGACGTGAGATGTGACTGGCTCTTTGAGAATCTTCATAATCGAACACATACGAGTTTAGTAATAATAGGTACTTATTGCACTTACTGTAAAAAGTATGACAGACGAGACACGCACACACACACAATAGTTATTTACAATAACGACAGAGACAACAGTTTTTTTTCTCACTCGACACTCTTCTAACCTAACTCTCTTTCTCGGCGTTTTCTCCGCTATCTTCTCGAAAGAGACACACAAACACGTACAAAACAGAACAAACACAGGCACAGCCTCAAGTTACATTCCGATAACAGTTCTCAATATTGGCGGAGACGTCCAAACTGGCGACATTTCAACTGAATCACTGTTTATAAGTTACATTTACTTGACTAATACATCGTTACAATATCCACAAGTGAGCTTTTGCGCTTTGAAACGCGATTCCGGTGCTTTTTTTCGTCTCGCAGCGGTTGACAAGTAAATGTGATACGACGAGCGGGCAAGACACAAAATGGCGACTAGCCGTGTCTCCGGGACGAAAACCGCGACTTTACTGAACTGAACTTTGGGAGAGCGAGAGAGGCCGCCATCGCTGCACGACGGAGGCCGTGAGGCACACTCTTTAAATTCAAAATGGCCGCCGTCTTTAAAAATTTCCCAATCGCAATACAGCCTTAAAATAAAATTTACGTGAAATAAAATCGCACATTAATCACGGTACTAGTATAAAAATTAGATTTTTTTTCTTCTTCTGTTGCAAGAACTTGTCACTGCAGTTAATTGAAATTCATTGGAATTTAAGATAAAGATCCCATATTTGATACCGAATAGTGTCTTACATTCAGCTTTCCGAGGATGACTGACCGTCCTCCAAGAGATAATAACGAGTCTTGCAGCAGAACCCATAAACAAGAAGGTCAAAATGAGATCGCCTGGTAATAAAATAAGCGAGGAAATACTTGCTCATTTTTTATTAGTGCGTCGCATTTTTATTAAGAAATAAGGCATTCCGGTTCAAATGTAGCCTAAGGCACCCCAAGTCGATGTCGTGTTTTTCATACACTCGGTTTTCCTTTCAGATAATTTTTGCAAAGATAAATAAGTTTATCAGACATAATAAATTTTAATTTTAAACAATTTAAACAGGCACTACAATAATATTAAGTTCTAATTTTTTTTAAAATTTACCTAGACAAAACTTCAATTACAAAAAACAAGAATATGAAGGTGGACAAATAAGATTGCAATGTCCAAAATACTGTTTTTTGTAGATATTATATTGTATTACCTTTACGATTTAATACTGTGTTTATAATGAACCAGGTTTATTAATAACGCAATGATGAATTTAATATATTTCGAGCTACTAAAGAAAAACGCTGGTTTGAAGGCAATGTAAAGAAGAAAATGATCGGAGAAGGAATTAATTGGAATCATATTTCCCTCGAGGGCTAAATAATCTCGAAATTCCTCACGCAACTATGCCATACAATATGGTATCAGTTAAATCATAAGTTATTTACATTCTTTAGCCACCTTCATAACATTTTTGGGCTTTGATTTAAATATCTAAGTCATTCTAACCTAACATGAATAATAAATATGGACTATTTCATATATTTACTGCTGCGTGGTCAGTAATATTATAGGTATTGTCAAAAAGCATGGCTTGACTTTAGCTAAAGTGTAGCAATCATCTTCAAACGTACAGATTTGCAATATCAATTACAATATTTTGAACTTAAATTTGAAATTTCTTAACTCATTACTAATTTATTTTACTGATGCAATATTTTTTAAAACTTCAATTTACATACCTTCCATTATTTATTTATATAGGATAATTTTTATAGTGCTATTTTATAGAAAATTCGCCCCAAGATCGCTGTTATAAAATGGAAAAATAAAAAGACGTGTAATTAATGTAATAATTATGCTACAACTACTTTCCCTTATCCGCACCCGATGGCGCATCCGGCCCGGCACTGTATTTATACACTAAGTGCAATTGTTTATCTTATGAAGGCAAGATGATCAGTCTTTCACTTCAGGGCCAGTCCAAGGTATCACATATAAAATATTTTTATGCTGAAAACACTTTTAAATATATATTCCTTGTTGAACCCGGCGGAAATCGAATCCGTGCGCTATGCATCGTAGCCTGAAAAAAAAAAGTAAAAGAAACTCAATATAGGCAAAGCCGGCGTTCAGTATTTGATCGTAAACTACATGTTGAAAGATATTTTACTTATCAAATCTAATGAACGGATAATTCGATCCAGAAATTCAATTCGCTCTAGGCGTTTTACAGGTCCGATCATCTGATCAGCTCGGCTGTAATTTAATGTGCGATTGATTTATTTATCGTGGCAATGCATCACTGTAAATATGTATTATAAATTTAATCTAGTGAAGGGGTCCGTTCTCTGAGGGGACCGATCTCAGTCACGAGTGAGTAGGCGAGCGAATAATTGCGCATTTTCATATAAATCACGAAATAATTAGTATTATTTATTAACCACAGCCAATATGCATAGAAATACTACACACAATATTCTGTTTTACGACGAAATCATTTTTATTTGAGTAATTTATTAAATATTATATTTGGGAATTATGTTTACAAGAGACGGAAATGTAGATAAGGACATTGAAAGAAGGGTTAGTGCCGGAAACAGAGTTAATGGTGCCTTAAAATCGATAGTGGCAAATAAGAACTTATACAAAGAAGCAAAATTGGCAGTACACAACGGAGTTCTGGTACCAACCTTTATGTATGGTAGTGAAGCGTGGTGTTGGAAAAAGAAGGATGAAAGTAGACTAAATTAATGCTGTTGAAATACGATCTCTCAGGCGAATGTGTGGTAAGGCTATGTATGATAGGTGTACAAATGTCGAAATTAGAGCAGAGTGCAAGGCTGAGATAAGCATTATCGACAAAATTAAGAATGGGCTTTTACGATGGTTTTGTCATGTGGAGCGAATGAGTGATGAAAGAACGGCTAAAAGAAGTTTAAATGCAAGTGTGCCTGGATGTAGAAGCCGAGAACATGGCATGACCAAGTAAAACAAGTGCTTGAAAGTGGACATGTAAAAAGTCGGAATAATCGGCGTATGTGCACGAGAAGATGTATGAATGCAGAGGAAGCAAAGGAAGTATATCAGGACAGAGTGGTATGGCGTTTTATCTTCGCTGTCTACCCCTACGGGGAAATGGCGTGATGGTTAGTTAAATAGTTAGTTAATTATTTATTAGAATTTTCTATTCGGTGTAACAAAACATGTACTGATAATGGTTAAATAAATAATAGCCCACTTTATATAATATTTCAAGCGGTGCTTAGATCACAAAATGTTTACATTATAACCAATTCATAAAAACCTGTTACGCCTTATTTGCTGATTATGACAATTTCATAGAAAGATGTCAACGAGCGGTAAAGCAGGAAACCGATTTAATGAAACTTGTTATATTTATAATAATTTGCTATTTAAATAAAGAAATAGGACCGATTATTTGATACTGTGTTAACAAAAGTGAAATTTATGTATTATTAAAAAGCAGTTCAGTTTTTATTGTAATACATTTAATAAAAATTCGGATACAGCTAAGACTTAATACTGACAAATTATGCAGATACTGATATACTGATGTCATCATCAGCCCTGAAGATGGACACTGCAATGTGCTCCGAAACGTTGGCAACACAAAGCCTACAAACACGGCATAATAACCCAGAAAAACTTTATCTGTTACCTCTACTATTTGTAAAACTTTTAAATTTATTCATGTTGTATTTTTGGTACCAATACCTAAAGTTTAAAAACTCTTTTGTAATACATTTTTTTCATAATAATTACTTAGCTTTGTACCTTTTCACACAGATGGAAACGTGATTCCGACTTCTTAAATGCGAATATTCCACAACTATGGATTATCTCTAAGTAACAGAGTTATTGCTTCAGCATTCCTTATATTTAATAAAACACGCCATTAACTGTGTGAATGATTTGAAAACCGCTATTACGAAAAGCGATAAGTGAACTAACTACTTAATTAAACGAACGCTATCGAGTGTTTGGAAGAAGGCAATTCAAGTACTCGATAAATTTTATATGATCCCTTCCCATTTCCTTACTACTTCTACCTTTGAGACTCGATACAGTTAATAAGATAATTAGGGCCTAATTAATTAATTAAGGAGATAAAATTTGCTTAATTGATTGATTGAGAAAACATTAACGTAAAAAAAACTTATCTCGCATTAAAATTAACCGTTGCATAGAGAAATTAAGTTTATTTAAAGGGTATAACATATTAAAATACAATAATGTTATCGAATCAGTTTGAACATCATTATTAAGCAAGGAACATCACTAGAGAGTGACATTATAGATATTTTTTTAGGTGGAATACATGAATACTATTTTCACATAACTTTAATTTAATTGTGTCACTAGAGTAATTTTCTGTTTAAAAAAAACATTCTTCTGTACAATAAAACGATCTGAAATCTGAAAAGGTGTATTTGAATCAAGTATAATTTTATAATGATTAACTAAAATAATAATTCTAAAATGTTGCAATTTATTGTAAGTATTTGTAATAAAAGTAATAGTGTTTTACTACTACTACTACTTTCCTTTATCCGCACCGAATGGTGCATAGTGCACTGCATTGGTACACCAAGTTCAGTGTATCTTGATCATTTTATTACATGGAGGTAAGATGATCAGTCTTACGTTAGTACCAGTCCAAGGTATTACACATGAAATATTCATATGAAAAACTCCTGTAAATAAATATTTCGTGTTGAGCCCCAACGTGAATCGACTCTGCAATTTATTTTACTTATATTTAGACCAGGAATTTATACAACATTTTGAGTCGTGTTAACCCATCCAATGACAGGTCATAAGCCCTGTAAACGCTCGAATATCCACATTCCCGAATTTGAGAAAAATTTCTACCTCATCTCTGTAGGGATATAAAATTTTAAAAAATTATATTTTTTTTTTTTTATATTTCATCTAAAAATCGATCTTATAAAAATATTTGTTAATCAAAATTCAATACATACACAAATAACTCTTAGCTCTAATTTACAATGTTCATGACTTGAATAATTGTGTGATTGTCATTTTTTATGTTTCCTGCCCCAACCATGTCCATTTTCTGCGAAGATTCATGAATGTTGAAGCATAATATACTGAAGAATACATGTGAGTGTCTTCATATAGTCAGTGTATGGTCCACAGTTTGTTGTTTGCAGTCTCTATTCTATGGGTAGGTGCGACTGACGTATTAAGGATTCCACTCACGACCACTTTTCTAGGCGCGCAATTGAAAACTTGACAAGTTTTTGCCCCATACAGTCAATCTTCACCTTGTTATGGAGTATTTGCCTTGTCGCTGATCACACATAGTACTTCAATCACTAATCACGCGTAATGCTGTAAAATAAGAAAGAAACACAAAAAACAAAGCAACAACCTCTGAGACGGTACAAAGGGAGAATCTAGTCATATTTCTTTCTGGTGAAAACACACCATTTCAATGTAAAATTTTGATAGTAATGATTGCACAGTACTAAAAATAATGCTGAGACGCATAATTTAGTTTAGATTAACATTCAAATATGAAAAAAACTTTTGGTTGTCTGTAAAGTCGGTTTACGGACGATAATTTTACGTGATAACGTCATAAGAAAACATTGATGAAAAATAGAATACTTTTATGAATTGAATTGAATTTTTGAAGATAATCAGACTTACGCTTTTGTGTGAGTTCATGGTATCAAATAAACGAGAAAAAACATTGTATCATGTCGATTCCTACGAGAATCGAAGCCTGGACCTCACGTACGATATTCTAACGTGCCACGGGAATGACAAGTTAACTGATAATAACACATATTTTCAGAAATCCTCGATGCCTTTTATATTTGATTTCCTGTCTCTTCGTTAGACATCCGTTGCACTATAATAATGAAAAAAAATACTGAAATATTGTTGCATCCTTGACTGTTTCAAAAAGCTTCAGGTTCTCAGCGTCCTTAAAGTCTTCTGCCGACAGCCAGTCTGCAGTTTACTTCAGAACTATGAGTCGTAGACTTGACTTGAAGAGACGCCGGAGCTGGCAGCCAGTCGCTTAGCTGGAGGCAGTTCGTGGAATCCATAAGCTCTACTCAGGGAGTGAATATGGAATGATAATTATTATTTTAATTATTGCGTCCGGCGGGAATTCCACCCACAACTTAACATTTGCAGATTAGCGTCTTACCAAGTACGGCGCATAGCCTGTCATAAAATAACGCGTTTAAATGCGATCTAATACATAATATATTTAGCAATATCTTCTACAAGATGGTATTTCTAGACAAAGGCTACGCGATCGTGTCTTGTAAGTAGATTCAGTATGTAAATACAGCCTCCAAGGCTTTAAGGGAAATGTCTGGAGTTAATTGATGTTGGGAAGAATGCAAATTCCTTTTGGAATATTTGCGTTTTTCTCATTTGTGCAGATATAAAGTACGCATCCTTAACTAGATTATTTACAAATATTTAATAAATTCATTTAATAGGTAAGTAATTTATTTTTCTGCGGAGTCTCATGGTTCAACGATCGAGATAATTTATTATATAGCTTTTCTTATAAAATCGTGTGAAAGAAAGTTTGTAATTCAGATCACATAAATTTTGTATACTTAAAAATTGATATTTTTAATAGGGTTTCTTTTCGATTCGCATTCTTGTTTGTTAAAAAGTGATCTTCTTATGCAATACTCGTGAAAATATTAGAATGCAAGTATGTAATTAAATGCAATTTATGATAAACTTATTATTAATTTACAAATTATTTTGGAAATTGCACGTATAATTACAAACGTAATTTAATTATCCTCCATTTTAAAATTTACTAAGCTGTGTTTTGTCCGCCTCGTGGTGTAGCCGTAGCGCGTTGGGCTGCCATGCACTAGGTCGCGGGTTCAATTCACGATGGGGATCAATATAAAATATTTTATTTAATGTGATTTTCACATTAAAATATTTCATATGCGCGATACCTTGGACTGGAGCTGAAGCGTAAGACTGATCATCTTGCTTTCATGAAACAAATAATCAAGATGCATAGCACTTGGTGTACCAATGCAGTGTCCTATGAACGTACCATTGGATATCATCAACATTAAAGTATACGAGTATATGTACCTATAGTAAATACGTTTAAATATTATGCTCCATTTTAAAATTTACTAAGCTGTGTTTTGTCCGCCTCGTGGTGCAGCGGGAGCGCGTTGGGCTGCCATCACGAGGTCGCGGGCTCAATTCACGATGGGGATCAATATAAAATATTTTAATTTTTATTTAAGCGTAAGATGGGTGGCTATGTGAGGGTCATGTCAACAGAATAATCAAGATTCATAGCACTTGGTTGTAATAATGTGCGTCCCATTGGATATGCGGATAAGGGGGCTAGTAGGTACCTACTTGGTATTTTCCACATTTGCATTCTGAAAGATTATTTCGCATTTTATCATCAAACAGCCAAGTATACGATTTTTTGTACCCATTTAACATACGATTTAATAGACCATTATTGAATGGTTGTCCTTAAATAAAAATACGTTAGAGCTGCGGGGACGTAAGGGTTGATTTAAATTTGGAGGCTTCCCAGCGGAGGATAATAATATAATGGTTAGTCACAGTGGGAGGCTGCATGTGAGACTATGTCAACAGATAGGGATGTGAATCCAGTTTTTAGTAATTTCATACCACCCGTGTGGATACTGGTATTATTTATGGGGCCATTTATTCCCATTTATCCATAATTCGTGCATTTGCGGGAGCGGAATACGTGGACATGATTGGGGAAATGACGGGAGCTGGCGGCCGATCGCTTGGCAATTTCAGCTCCACATGGGAGCACTATTATTGATGATGATGAGGGTTAATTTCAGAATTCAAAGACTTTATCTAATTCACACCGTATAAAGACTCTAGCACTTAGGCCATGTCTTGTGAAGACGTAGATGCCCATTGATGACGTTGTGGGTAACTAGACGCCTAGACACAGTAATATTTTTCAAGTGTGGAATGTTTATTCTCTGAAAATTTTATTCGAAGGATTATTCTACTTTATTTATCATAATTCGGTTATTCTAAGAACTGGTTAGGTCCGCACATCTTTACTACAGACGAACAGACAGAGATCAAATGAATAACATTTCTTAAATGTTTAATACTCCGGGAACACGATATCAAAACATACCGACCCCCTCCCCTGCGCCGGACGATATGCGCATGCGCCTCCTGATTGGCGGGAATTTCGGCCATTCCTTGACCAACCTAATCGTTCAAAAATTTAAAAGACAACGACAACATAAAACGTTTTTAAAACGACTTTTAACAGCTAAAAAAACGTACAATTAAGTTATCAAGAGAAGGAGGTATTTTAAAACAATACTAGCTGTATTTTAGTATTTTTACACTTTTTTTAGTAATTACTATATGTAAATACATGGTGTAACAAAAATCGATGTACAAACGGGAAAAGCGAATGGACATAATATTTGAAGTCGATTTTGTGGAATAATTTTTTTTTATTTGACCCTTAGTTTTAGAGAAAATTGAATAGGTACGAAGATGATTTTTTTTCGATTTTTTTTTTGCAAATTGTTATCTAATATCATGAATTTAGTTTAATTAACAAGATAAAAAACGCGTTTTAATAAGAATTTTACTTAATCTGCCATACTTATGAAACCTTTTATGAGAATTTTTTTTTTCAAGTTTAGATTAAAAAGTCATATTACACATACGACTTCAAACAAGATGTAGATTCACCAGTTTTCGGGTTGTACTGTGAGTTTTATTAATCCGTGTATATAAAACTACTCTCTCCTATCCAAACCTAATGGTGCATAGGGCACTGCATTGGTACACCTGGCACGACGATCAGCCTAACGCTTCAATGATAGTCCAAGGTATCACAGAAGAAGTGAAAAATCACATACAAATAATCATGAAAACTTTAGTAAACTAAATAAAACAACTTTCATTAGCGTTTATATCTACCTTTTTAATTTTGAAACCGACACGATAAGCATATTTTTAATCAAAATATTACTTAACGTATTTTTTTAAATATTTAAATTCAAATTCCACCTACAAATATGTATACGTTTTTTTAAGGATCATTCTCTTTGAAGCATGGTGGTATTAAAGACATATACCACCTTTAAATATATGAAACCATGAATTTCTCTTCTGGATAATCTGATATTTTTTAATATCTAAGGTTTGTTAGTTTTAAAAAGAATATCTGCCGTTTTATGAGTTAGCCTATAAATTGGCGACCAAAGATCCTACCTATATATTCTTATGCTCAGATAAAACAGACTCAGGAAATTTACTAATTAATCCGTCTGTATATTTAAACCACTGACATATATTTAAAAACGAAATGTCACTTAGAAAAAGCTTAACAAATTAAAAAACATATAAATGTCACTTGAATTAGATATGTACATAATAAAAAACCATGTTAGATCAAGATAGACATCTCATCCCAAGCGGTTTTTATGAACATAATGACAAACAAAACGCCATGAAATGAGCGTCCAAGCTATCGGTCTGGACACAAATTCTCCTTCAGCTTCTAGGAACTAAAGCTAACCAAATTAGCCGCGTCTCATCTCTGCTTCTCCTGTAAGGAATTTGGAGACAGGAATACTCGGAGAAGTTCCCGAGTCGGCTCCTTTGGTTCCTTAATTACAGAATAGTACAAGGTCTTACAAGATCACGGTAAGATGACATTCTGTGCTCATAGAAGTGACCTGAACAGGTAGGGACTCTGTTACTAGTATTTAATTAGATGGTTTGACTGACTTAATAGGAGTCAGTATAAAAAATACTTACGGCTGCTCCTAAAGCCAGCAGTATTAGAGATTGCGGTGTTTTCAAAATGAAATTTCTTGGTTGTTACCAGCAATTGAATTTCGTGAAAAAATTCACTGTTCAAACTAGGAAAATAATGATGAGCCCGCCAGTGTACACCACTGTATGTACCAAAATTAAAATAAAAATAAATAATTCTTTGAAAAAATAAAGCGGGAAACCATTATAATTTTAGGCATTTATTTGGATAAATAAATAGGGGGAAAAATGGTGATAAATACGTCAAATGCTGGGGATTTTAAGGCTTGTTATTATTATATAAACCTATTATTTTTTTACATGTGACTTTTATATTAATATTTCATTCGTGATACCTTGGACTGGTCCTGAAGCGTAAGACTGAGCCTACCTTCATGTAATAAAATAAACAAGATACTTTGCACTTGGTGTACCAACGCAGTGCTCTCTATGCACCATTGGGTGCGGACAAAGGATTAGTAGTATTTTTAAATAATAAAAAAATTGCGACAATATTTTCGTGTCCGCTGCGAACTTAGTAAAAACACGATTTCTATAATTTTTCATCATCACCCAACAAGTCTTTGAAATATAATTTAATTTGCTATGGCTTTAATTTGCTATTTTATTTAGATAAAGTACCCCAAAAAATAAAACAATTCTATTCACAGATTTCTTCTTGGACACAAGTTTCATAGTTTTCTTATAATTAGTGTAAAAAAATCAGAACTTGAACACACTTATGCCACATTTTATAATAACATACGAGAGCCAAAATCGCTCGCAAACGAGTGGAGGCTTTTAATGTAAAAATATATCTACGAGAGAGTACCCATGGAAGGTATCCACTAATTAAGTTTGTTTATTGGGCATACAAACACTTTCACGCGCCATCTATATACAGCAAGGGGTAAAGTACCGATATTTTATTTTATTATTACAAACATAATGTAAGTTAATATCACTGTCTGAAATATTTTTGCAACAATTCGCCGCAATGATATTGCTTTCAGCAGAGTCAGGTACGTATAATAATTCTTACGTCATTATGTCTGCTGAACTTTTAACAACCCTGGACCATGCACACGATCATAAAGGATTGAAGATCACCATCCTTGGTCCTCGGTAAAAATAATCTTTAATATTCCAAGAAAAAATCAAGCACTTGTAGATACTTTTTGCACAAAAAGGTTTTCTTTTAATTTTGATGTATTTATATGATTACAGTGTAACCAAACTCGATGTACAAGCGGGAAACTAGTGAATCTACGTCACGTTTGGAGTCGATTTTAAAGAGTATTTTTTTTTAAAGAAGTTAAGAAGAAAGTTTTTTTTTTTTCGACAATTTTTTTGCAAATTGTTATAAATATCATTTATAAAGTCAAATCAATACTATCCATAGAGAAAACAAAATTGAAAAAAAACGCATTTTAATAAGAATTCGTGGAATTTTTCTTAATCTGCCGTATTTATGAAAGCTTTTACAAGAAGAAAAAAAAATTAAGCTCAGATTCAAAAAATTACACAGACTCCAAATATGATTCTACGAGTTTTGTTGCTCCATAACGATTTCCTTTCTATCCAAAGACGTGAAAATGTTTCCGTAAGTAAATCCAGCAGCACTTTTTTCTTGAACACTGACCATAAAATCCAAATCTCAATTTATCTTTACTTAAGTATTTATTTTTTTTTTATTTATATTTTAATGTTTTGCACACATAGCTTCGTGTAATAAATTTACAGCAATAATTCAAGACAACATACATGACATAGCGCCAAGTGTACAAAATGTACTAAGTAAATTTCTGAGGACACCAAGAATCAGGAAACAAGTATTTGAAACAACAACACGTAATTTTTACGTCTTGTATTTTATCTTTATGTTGTATTGTGATACGTATGTGGAGTATTGAGAAATCAGCATATCCAATTATAAGCCTTTTCTTTTTAAAATTATTAAGTATAATTAATTATAAATCTTACTTAGATCGTAAGGTTATTAATGTTCTTTGGTCCACTGATAAGACGACTGATTTATTAAGACTGTTTCTATTATCATTTACCTCGTTGAACATTATAATGTTGTAAATATTGGAATATTTAATTATTCTGTCTAATTCTAGTTAAAACTGTATTTTAGGTTGATGGTTACTATAATTATCTAAATTAAATTGCAATAACGAATATTCTTCAGGTTATCGTTTTACATGCAGCGTAATGAAATAATCGATATCAAGTGCGTTCATCCATTACCTACAATCTACCATAGATGAAAGAGTAAAGGGATTTCCCTAAATGCAAATATATAATCAATAAAAATAAATAAAAAGTAGTAGGTACCTATGTAATTCACTCCTTATCATTTCTGAAATGGTCTTCGAAATATCGGGTTGGTTTTTTAAAATCAATTCGGTAGATAAAAGTCTTTATCGTTAAAAAAGTTTAAAAACTACTTAAAACTTATCCCCATTTGTATTTATATTCTCTTATATTTTTAGAGCCTAGTGTAAAAATAAGTATCTAATTCAATAAATAAACATCTCACATCAGCTACAATGTTTTTTTTTCAGTGTTTTTGTGTATTTTTTTTTATTTAGATAAAAAATTTATACAGCTAGTATAATACATTTTCCTTGAACATTTTCCATACTAATAATAATTTACACTACTTATTTTTCTACTACTACACTACTAATTTAAACTATTAATTTCTGTAATTTTTTTTAATTAATTATGTCACACACGTGTATCTACTTACATATGTATGTATAATATAAATGGTGCACTACACAGCTGTCATGAAAAATACGTCAAAAGCGCCTCTAGCAAAAATGAGAAATTCCTGAATAAAAATAAGTAAAAACGAAAGTAAGTATAGGTGTATAAAAACGCACTGATATTTAGCAATTTATTCCATCCGATCGAGTGTATCTGGGAATTCTTTTCAAAACTAAACCTCTGCTTACGAATTTTGCCCAAAGCGGCATATCTCAATTATCCGAGATCCATGGCAATTACTGACAATGCAGATTAATCTATGGTATGGACGTCGGACGACATTCCTCGGACACTCGGTACATAGACCTCTCCATCAACGTGGAATGGAGGAACGGAGGAAAGGAGAGATGTTAACAGATGAGAGAGAATAACAGGATAGCAGAAGTGATAGACAGTGCCGGTTCTATGGGGAGGGGAAGTGGGCACAGCCCGGGGGAAACAGGAAGGTAAGTGAATCTTCATCATCATCATCATCATCATACCATATCCGCTCCCTATGTGCAGCATATGGATTCCACAAATTGCCTCCAGGCCGCCAGCTCCCGTGCATCCTCCCAAGTCAAGTCCACGTCCCGCAGCTCTGACGCAAACTGCCGACGAATTGTCAACAGTGGACGACCAGGATGCCGAGAGCCTGATGCCTCGTAAAATAGGCAAGCATGGTTAAGGCTCTCGTAAATCTGTAAATCTAACGAGTTTTTTTTTCTTCTTTTTGCTTTTATCTATTAGATATTTCTGTATCTAAAATGTGTAGTTAAGTAATTTAAAAGAAAGCGTGAGTTAATAATTAAAAGTATTACACAAAAGTTTACATGCAATGCATAGTAAAAAAATGTGTTATTGTCAAATTCTTAATTCCCTATGTAATTGGGCCTCTTGGCCTGTTGAGGTGGTTAAAAAATAAATTAATAAGTATGCCTTAAAAGAGCGCGTCAAATGCTCTTAAGTTTAAAGAAATAAGAGCCGGCACTGTTGATAGAACAAGGGTGGAGTAAAGAAGAAGAGGAAGGAAGCGCTACATAGCTGAAGGCAATACAAGAATTCACGTGATCTAGTATGTCCCGACTATGGCAATCATTAATCCATTCAGGAATTAATAACCGCACAGCAGTAAGGATGTTAGCCAACAATTTTCCATTTAACACGAAGCCTCGTAGAATTTAAATGCGCTGTTTACTTGGACCAATAAATATTAACATAGTGATGATAACCTAACTGTTTAGTAATTGAAAACAACTGGAGTATGGTATTAGGGATAATTTATTAGGTCATAAAATAAGAGGGGTGCATAAATGATTTTCTTATGTAACACCAATATTTTTTTTATTTTAATTTTTATTGACAAAGTGAGACGAGACAAAAATTGCAACATTAATTGGTTAAGTCACAACTGCGATATATCTACATGTAGATACATCGGTGATCGCAGAACTTATCTTTTATTGTCTAAATCTAAAACAAATGATCTTTTAATGAAACACCTTTTTGATAAATAATTTCAGCTAGCGATTAATGCAGAGGTACATCGTATATCGATACATAAAATAAAGCTGTGTGTAAGATCATAATAAAAATCGAGTGCCAAAATATGAATTTGTTTTGATAATAACACATTCTTAATATCCTGTGATTGCGTGCACGTGCACATTACTACTCTACTCGCTTGCTGCAAAGTATTAAATCTTATTGATTTTATTTGTATTTATATGAATAAATTTGAACATTATTACTGTGTATTGGATCTGCCTAAGCAAACGTTGCTTTTGTTTTTTTCTGATTCAATGAGAAATATGTTATTCGCATAAAAACATTTCATAATATATGCCATACCTTGGACTGGCTCTAAGACTGATCATATTTCCTTCTTATCAATGCAGTGCCCTATGAACCATTGGGTGCGGATAAGGGAGATTGCAAGTAGTAATTTTAATTATTATAGCTCTTTTATATTTTTAAAATTTCAAAAAAAATATATAAATTTTTTGATTGTTTCCGTTTTACTAATGCAGCCCTCTACGCACCGTTGTGGACGGATAAGGAAACGTAATAGTAGTCGTTTGTAATATTTTGTTTTTGTATTTTTAAGCAAAGCCCCTTAAATTCTTGGAGGATAATGAAAACTGACTTCGTTCGACTCCGTTGAATGAACTAAACTGAACCATTTGCGCTATGCGGACGACATCATAATTATTGGATCGACTATCCGAGAGGTAGAGAGGATGCTTACGGACCTCGCTGCTCTCTCCGAGAGGATAGGTTTAAAGATAAACAAAATTAAAACCAAAGTTATGAGTAATGTCAATACGCCTATAGTCATTAACGGCACAGTTATTGAAAATGTAAAGGAGTATGTATATCTAGGCCACCTGATTAAGTTAGGAAGAGACAACCAAACAGCTGAAATAAACCGCCGAATTAAGAGTCCAATTCCTAACAACCTTAAAAGGCAGGTATTTAATATGTGCATACTTCCAGTGCTGACTTATGGGGCTGAGACATTGACACTGACTATCCAATCGGCCAATAAATTCCGTGTAGCGCAAAGGGCAATGGAGCGAAGCATGCTCGGCATCAGTTTAAGAGACCATGTCACTAACGAGGAGATAAGAAGACGGACTAGAGTCATAGACGTCATAAAAAAGCTATCTCCCAGCTGAAGTGGACATGGGCTGGACATGTGGCACGCCAGAATGAGGACCGATGGACGAAGCGCCTGCTGAACTGGAGACCTAGAGCTGCAAGGAGACCTGTAGGAAGACCACCAAGAAGATGGACAGATGATATAAAAAGTACTGCAGGATCCAGATGGCAGCTCGAGGCCCAGGACAGAAAGCAGTGGACCAATATGGGGGAGGCTGGCTGATGAAGAAGAAGAAGAATGAAAACTGAATAATGACTTTAAAACATTCAATTTCAGCTAATAATATTGGGATTTCCTTGTCCCTAAAATCTCTTACTGAAAGCTTGTTGAAATTGTGTAATGAACTTTTATCTCCAAATCGCAGTTATATTTACTTCAAAGGGATACATGGTTTCTTATTTGCTTTACTTAGTGTGAGGATAGGACGGAATAATCTGATATGGACCAAAAGGAGCTTTTCCGCATTTGCCTTAGATGACGAGAAAACCAAAAAAGAAGGCTTTTATCATTGCTGTTAGTATATAAAATATGGAAGATCGAGAATATCTAACACTGCGCACTGTCTTTATAATTTGTAAGTAAGTAATTTGTAAGTAAGTAAGTAAGTAATTTGTAAGTTGTAAGTAATTTGTAATTTGTAAGTAATTTGTAAGTAAGTAATTTGTAAGTAAGGATACTTTCATTCTGGAATTAAATTTTTGAATTATTAGCAACTATTCATAGTAAATTTGCAATCATGGATTTACTTGAAGATTATAGGAATTACCGTTTTATTTTACCATAGATGCATTAAATTAGCAAAATTTCTTCATTAAGAGAATAAACAGTAGATCTTATTCCTGTTCATTTTTGTATACTTAGTAATTTTTTTTTTTCTTTTATTTTTTTTTTTTTGTCAAAGCAATGCCATTCTGTCAATACGATACTTCATCACAGCTTTATAATTCGTTTTTAAAATATTTAAAATAATAAATTAATGGATCAGTGTTCCTTGTTTGACAAGAAACATTTTGCCAAACGCCAACTGACAACTCGCTGTCACTTCATCTTGAATATCTTATGCCGGAAAAACAAAACGAACAAATTAAATCCTCAGTATTATTTTATACGTTTTATTGATGAATAATTGTAATAAAAATAAATATACAACAAACATTTATAAAGAGTAATTGAATTTTGAGCTGTTTGAACTGCTACTGCAAATTTTTATAGATGCTTTGGGTAAGAAAAAATAATCTACTATTTTCTAACTGTTTTGTATTGGATTCAAGGTTTCAGTATAAAAACTCATCTTTGTTAGAGAGAGCAGTTTTTACTACGTATTGATTAATATTTTATTAAAATGTAAAATCTACTGAAGATTTGTAAGCTTGAATATCTTCTCCAGTTATTAAAAATACTTTTAAATACCAAGCACAAGAGCTTGTTCTTTTTTATTGGTGAGGTATAGTGTTAATGGCGTAATATTGTATAATTAAAGTCATGAGCTTTTGTAAAATTAATTTGTCAAAATATGAAATAAATATTAAAAAAAAAAAATAATAAAAAATAGTGTTTTAATGTTCAAAAAATAAAAGCTTTATACATTTTGGTACCTAACATATACTCGTATCTTTAAAACCCTTAAAGTACTGTGTTTGGATCCATGGCATCCAGTGATGTGACCTCGGGTAACCTCTACAAAATGTTGAAAACGCATAAAAAAAATCATAGAATCCTCTGTTTACTACAAAATACGCGATATTATCTACAATTCTTATATATATATATTTTTCCATTCCGGTGTAAAAAGGTTTGATTGAAGATTAGCGAAAATGCCAGTGTTATATTTGGATTATTTACGGAGATATTTATTATTTTGTGAGATTTTGCAACGCGGGTTACGGCACGGCGAGGGTAAAATAAATATTTTTTTATTTTTATATCCCTACAGAGATGAGGTATAATTTTTTCAAATTCAGGAATATGGATATTCGAGCGTTTACAGGGCTTATGACCTGTCATTGGCTGGGTTAAGTGGCCACTTTATGTAGGTACTACAACATTCCCCATTCCGCTTATTAGCGAATATCCCCACCAGGTAACATTTTTGATTTTTTTATTTATGCTACGAATCAAGAATCATCCACCAGCGAGTTGAACGCGCCATCTATGCATTGATATTAAAGTTAAGTATTTATAGGCCAATTACTTTATTTCTTTACTTTATAGGCCAATAAGGGATATAAAAATAAAAATATATACCTACTCCCGTCTTGGGATAAATCCAGATTTGTGTGCAAGTATTTGAACACGACCCAAAATGTTGTTTAAAATAAATATTGTTATATTTTATGTCAATGCTTTCATAAAAACTAAATCATGAATTTACGGCTAGGATATACTTACTTTTATCTTTTATAAATTAAAATATGCGGTTTTTCTAGAATTTACTAAAAGCAGTTCCATTAACTCCTTTCTCTTATCTGCACCTAATGGTGCATAGGGTGCTTCATTGACACAATAATGGATCTCATCATTTGTTCCATAAGACAGCGTGAATTATTATAAGAAATAACATTTATTCTCTTTGTAGCGCCCATCTTAATCTGGTGTATCGCCTTATCCAACATTGGACTGGCAACAAAAAATTGTAACAACGTTTTACAGAAGTAATGTTGATTTTATTGCTCTAAGTTGTTTTATTGTGTGCGATAGTATCTGAAGCATCTATTTACTGAATCATTGCGATCTTAGACAGCATAAAAAGGAGTTTTAAGATCTATTTTACAGCAAAAAAAATAGTAAAAACATGACAACGCGATTTATGTATAAAGTTTTTTTTTCGCAGTAACGATTGCTTTTCTAATATCTTCTAAATTGCTTAGCAAAAACGTTTTTTTTGGGGAGCGAAGTGTAAAAAATAATGTTGGTTGAAAAAAAAAATTTAGAATTTTAAAAAATATGTAAAAAGGACACTGCAGACTCCTGAAAAGATTTATATAATTCTGATATTCCTGGTAATTATTTATATTTTCAATTTTTATAAATCGGAAAAGATACATTGAATAATATATTCGCAGCGCTTTTTCTTTTCGCAGTAAGGATTTCTTTCCTTATATCTTCTATATTGCTTAAGCGCGCTTTATACGGGACAGAAAATCGTACAGTTTCTTGTGCAGTTTTCAAACTGTCCCATCTTATTAATCGCCTACCCAGTCACATCTCACATCACAAGGTATACTTATAGGTATGTGTATCTAAGTATAGGTTACCTAATATAAGTGAATAGTTATTTATGACAGGAAGTAGTTTTACTACAAAAACAAACAACAAAAAAAACAGTTTTCACACAGTAATTTGATTATGATAAATGATTTAATTGATCGCCTTCACGAGTGTGTAATTGAACTTGATTTGAGGGGCTCAGAACACAACTTGATCAAGTCCACATTTTTGGAACTATGGAACTTTGGAGGTAAAGTCAAAATAGTGTTCAATCCAGAGCAAAAAGTTAATATCTTCCCCGTCCAATTATGCATACATGTCGATAAACGACCATAACGCGTACTATATTTCGAACGGGTGGTGGCCCAGTGGGTAGCGTCGCGGTCTCTGAGTCCAGAGATCGTCGGTTCGAATCCCCACTTCGACACGACTCGATTCCTATTTTCAAGCACAAGCCGCTTTGGCTTTATTCGAAATAGTATTTACATATTCAAATGTGTGCAAATATCATAAGATTGCGTAGAATTCTTTTTATTCTAAAAAATACATAAATACGGGACTGAATCTTGTTCAGAGAACTGTACAGTGTACAGTCTGTCAAAAAACACGCTAAATATGTATATTTTTTAAACGCGATCGTAAGATATTATCGTACGTTTGCACACGGGAAATTGTTAATATAGCTAATAATGTAAACATGTTATTTGTTCTTGACGCTTTTCGAAGCATTCAATATATCAATATCTACTTAAACGTTTAGATTTTCATTTTTTTATTTTCAGGACAACCAAACGTTCGCTGTGCAGGCCATTCAATCCGTACAGTTTTTACTTTATAATACGTGACAGTTTGGAAACTGCACAAGAAAGTGAGCAATTTTTTGCGCTTTAAACTTAGGTGCTTTGAACAATATGTAAGTGCACGACGATAATAAGTCCCACATGAGACAGAAATGTGATTTATTTCTAGAAAATTAATGAAATGAACATGTCTCAATTGATATTTTCAAGACCTGGCCAAGCCTAATAATAATAATAATAATAAGCGACTAATAATAAATATTCAATTTGTGTACTGAAAGTTCAGAGTTAAACTAGACACCACCCTTTCGATAGGGGATAAATAATTTTAGCATTTAAATTGTTGTATAGATTTTTTTATATATCTATGTTTCACACAGATTAAATTAAAATTCCTGGTAATAACAGCCATCCCACCAGAACTATCTCAAGTGGACTTGATTGTCTTGTACTCTGAACTCATTTGTTGCTCAAAATACAGATAGATGGCATCTCGCTTGAATAGGAGTCAGGTTCTGCTCCCGTCCGGCACCAAATATGTATCGAGACACGTCTGAGGCTGGTCTGAATCAGCTCAGATAATATTATTCTTTTATCAGTCACTGAAATCGCAGATTTAAAAGGAATTATATTTACTTGAGCAATATCAAGCTCCCGCATGTGTAATGTACAGTACACAGTGCCTACAGCTTGTCGTTCAACATTGGACGACCAGGACGCCGAGAACCTGATAAAATAGGCAAGCATGGTTAAGGCTCTCGGGAGGCATACGTAGTATATGAAACGCCTTCGCCGGATGACAGTAGATACCAAGGGTTGCTGTGTCCGTTGCCTCTCCTCTGTGTTCCTTACAAGTCAATCCACCGCACACCTAAAATTATTCTATTATTATTTCTCCCAACTGTACGGATACATAAAGATTGGAAAACGGTTTTTCCTTCTCAAACATCGTCAGCATACATACTTTTCTTCTTTTCCCCTTATCCGCACTTAATGGCGTGCACTGTACTGTCGGGTCATCGAGTGCATCATGGTATTGCGATTATTCATAAAATGAAGACAAGGTATAAAACGTCTACGTAAGTGCAATAACGAAAATCATATCATTTTGGTGATTTTAGTTGAGATAGACGATAATAAGACGTATTGATTGGTACGTTCAAATTTTGAAATCGATCAATAGGTGTCTTGCAATCAGTCGAAGCCAATTCCGCAAATATAGTGAATCATTTTTATTTAATCTACACATCATTTGAATTAAAATGACCTAACAAAAACACATTTCCTAATACAAACAAGAAAATACAAAACAAAGCCTAGGTATCTATTGAAAATTTGTAAAAATCTTTCCAGCAAAATTTTATACGTAGTTTTTTTTTCACGCCTGAACGTTGCGCGTTGTAATCAATGACGGTGTGGTAAGTAAAAAGACGATTTTTTTCCCCTTTGTCGTAACAATAAAAACAGTGGCAAAGTCCGTCTGAACAAGCTGTACATAGATAATCTGTAGAATTTCCGCATAACTCTCTTACATCGGATGGAGAGATCGATCTCGCGGTCCCGTCCCGTCATTCATATTGTTTATACTGGAGATGGCGTGACGTCAGATAGCATCCAAGATGGCTGCCCGGAGGAGAACGTTCCCTTATCGTCAGAGGATCAATCGTGCTGGGCGCGGTGCGCATGGCTTCATTATTCGCATTGACGTAGGACGTAGTAGTCAAATAACTATTTTTTTTACAAAATTTAAAACGAAAAAAATTGAAAATAATTATCCATCAAGCCATTTCAAATCCGAGAGAATAGAATGTCTCACCACTGTCCTGATATATACGTTCGTACATCTTCTCATACACCCACACAATTATTACAACTTTTTACATGACCACTTTTAAATCATTGATCATGCTATGTCTTCTTCAGGCTTCCTTATTTTATTTAAATTTTCCTTAACACAATTTTCACTATTTTTATTTTGTAGCAACATTTTTATTTCCATACTGACAACAGCGAGTATTGCATTGTAGAAGTTACGTGCAAATTTAAAAAAAAGGGTAGCCATGGATTTTTGTGTTGTATGATCCAAATAAGTATTATAACTGTTACATCTGTTACACTTGTTTTTTATTCCTATTCAACATACAAAAAAATGTTGCTGTTAAATAAATCATATGATTATACAATAAAGAATGAAACATAGTATTTTTCAGTATAATTTCTGTTTTGGAGAAATTCTGCATATTTGTAAGTACAAAACAACGTCTTCTCTGATTATTTATTACTAACCATCGGATGAAAATTGGTAGCTATATTTTAGTATATGAAATACTTTTTAAAATTACATTAATCAGATCTAGTGAAGAAACAACCCCCTATTGTATGGTATAATTGAATTTTAGTGTAATATCTCTATTACTTCACCACGTCACGCCACTGAATCGCGGCAGAAATATGTCGACCGTTGAAGTATGTATCAACTGTTTAAAGTTTAAATGATGGAAATGAAAACAACTCGACCAAAAATACACCTACTATTAACAATAATCATTTAATAATCCTATTATGTATTAATTTTTAATTCTCATTAATTAATTTATAATTCTGAGCTTTTGTGAGGTGCCAGCATTCACATCCATAAAGGAGCACCGTCACAATACATGAGTTAAGGAGTCGCCATTCTGCGTTGACCGAGTATAAACTGGTATCCCAGACAGTACGCATCGTGTACAAGGTTGCTTCAGCAATTCCCGCCGTCCGCGTCCTGGTAGACCGTCGATGACCATCTTCCGGATGTACTCGGCGGAGCTGACGGATGCAGGCCTGACGTGGGAGGAGACTAGAGAGGAGTCTCCTGGAGGGATCTAGTGATGTCCACATGCTCCGCATAGGAGCGAACGTGGTGAAAGAAGAAAAAGAATGCATCTTTATTCGCTCCCTGTGTTATCCACGTGTACACCTGCATATATTAACCCATTAATAAATAACTTTTCACAAAATATCATTTGTATTTAACATGAAACTTACAAAGTAACGTATTCAAGCTCTATTTCTGGATTTTCCGGTTATTTTGTTATGACGCGAAACGTTTCGAGAAACACTTTATCTCACACATCATCAGGGCACACGGGTGCAAACTTTCCGAGAGATTATCTCCAGAGCTAATCGACGACTAACTACCTAAGTATATTTACCAGATGATAGTATCAATTTGTACGGATTAAATCATCTGTAACTGATCCATAACAGATAACAAGGTTAAAAATCCTGAATATTTGCATTTAAAGGCATCTTCGATTAGGTGCCTACCATAATTTTATCGTGAGCAACTACGATATTAATCAATAAACGACAATCCTCCCCAATCAGGTCCGACGCAAATTGCTGAGGGAAAAAAAATCATTGCTCTATTATTTCCATCCATGCAAAATTAATAAATATGTTGCTCTTCACACTATGTTAACAAGCTAACTGTATGAATGTCCCTGTTTGAATATAAAAGACCTCAAGAGTATATTATGACCAATTATGACACTTGTACAATATGAACTCAAGACTCGAGCTCAATTCCATCGCTTTCTCTACGGGGTATCTTATTGTGTAAATTACGCCCAATTACCTATAAATTTATCTGGCAAATATATGTTTATTTCACAGTGTAATGAGGTGTCTAAATATGCATTCAAAATTTTCTGCGAATCGATTCAGCGCGGCCCGTAATAAATACATATCATGTATGTAAATACATATAACAGCAGTTCAATTTGCAGTATTTTTCAACGAGATTACCATCCTGTCATACGATGAATTCTCTAGTTTATTTTAATAGGAATGTATTCAGTCTCCGAGTGGTAATTGGATGGAGAGTTTTTTAATGAAATTGTTTTTGACTCGTAAAAACAATTATTTAACACTTGATATTTAAAGAATGATAAAAGATTTCTTCAAATAAAAATCAAATGTTTGTCTTAACACAGACAATCATCCTTTCAAAACCTTTTTTTATCGATCAAAATTCGATATATGGCTTTCTAATAAAGTAATAACTCTATATCCCACACCCCATCATAGCCTAATCTTTTCTATTTTTATTTTTATTTTGTTATAAATGTATTTTAACATAATTGTTGTACAAGCACTATCTACCCACCAAACTGAACTGCGGATAGAGTTTGAGTTGACTAGATCCACTCACACCACTCTGATTCTGGTGGTTGGAAGATATTGTTTTTTAACAATAAATGTTTTTTACAAGAAGTATAATAAAATAAAAAATAAAATAATTAAAACTGTCTTTTTATTTTTATTTTGGTGCAAATATAAAAAATTAATCATTAGCATTCATAAATTATTCGAGCATTTTTTTGTCTGGTTATATAGAAAATTTAAATGCCCTTTTAAAATCGAATGAAGAAGAAAATAATGAGGTAATCCACTGTTTTCTGAAGTTTTTTTTTCTATAAACATACTATTTAACTAAGCAAAAAATATATATTTATAAAATTTTTTATAAGTTATTGATGAAGATACGATTTTTTAAAGTAGCACATTTCAAATACCGCGCCAAATACTACTATGTACTTAGTGCGTCATTTTTGCAGGAGTGACGTCATAAAACGGGTGGCTAACGGCATGGCACGGCTAACATATTTCTCCAGCCAATAACAAAACTGTCAAAAATCTATGCAAACGATTTCTCCAGCCAACTGTCAGTTAAACTGTCAACAGCTGTTCTAGGGAGAGTGAATGGCGGCCATCTTTAAAAACGGAAACGGAAAACACTACACTTAGATACAAGGAGTGACGTCATTGTTTAAGATTTTGAAAGAAATGCTATTTTCAACATTTTTTATTTATTTTTGGGTAAATTGTTGAGATATTTCATCCGACTTCAAAATTTTTAAATATTCGCGTCTACACGAAAGCATTTTTAAAATTCAATTCCGGGTAGCAGTGGATTTCCTCATTCTGATGAATTTAGTCATGAAATTAATACGAAAAATTTGATTCTTTCAGAGTTTGTTCTTTTTTTATATAATTGAAAGTTTCCGTTACTATGTAATACTCACTACACCTATAACCGTGATGTTCACAGTTACAACACTAGACAAAGACACAATCTAAACCCCTTTGATACTCGTACTGCAAAATTTGGTCTTAAGTCTCTGCTGTACCTGGCTTGTAGGGAGTATAACAGGCTTCCTGAGGGTATTCGAAGCTCTAGTAATATTGCTAACAGCCTAAAGCTCTATTACCTCAGGCAGTATGTGGAAGGTGTAAATAATTAGTGTATTTGTATTTGATTGTATTCTGTTTGTAATAATATTTTTTTGTGTTTGTAATAATTGTGTATTCTGTCATGAATATGAATATAAATAAAATGTAGTTATTTATAGGCCCAAAATGAGTTTATTGTAACTCATGGGGAATACATTTTGTAAAATGTATTTTTGATTTAAATAAAAAAATTAAAGATATTATTAATATCTTAACAGAGACAGAGAAACTCTGGAAACGAATGTGGGTTATCTAGGCGTTTACAGGGCTTATGACCTGTTAAATACCGGCTGGGTTAAGTGGCCACTTGATGTATTTACAACATTCCCCATTTCCGCCCATCATCTTTTTGAAACTTGTGTATAACTTGAGTTTGTACAGAAGATTCATCCAATCCACATGCGAGTTGTGTTTTCGACAGATTTTTAATATTTTTTTCCCTACAGTGACATCTGTTGAGAAGACAGATAAGCATTTTTTGGCAATCTAACTTTATTGGTGTAGGTAAGGTTCATCCGAACTTGATTACTTACTAGAAGACGCCTGAAGATGTCTCTCCAATTTTTTTTTGCTTTTTATTTTTACCAGTAAATAATATTTTTAACAACAACATTTTGAATGAATACAAATACTTGTAGACAAATTACTGGATTATACCCATGCTGGGCTGATATCAGATATTACTGATATCTCAACAAAGACAGAGAAACTCTGGAAACGAATGTGGGTTATCTAGGCGTTTACAGAGCTTATGACCTGTAATTGGCTAGGTTAAGTGGCCACTAAAATAAAAGGCCAGTAAAATTAAAAAAAAGAATAAATAAAGGTATACCTTAGATAAAGAATAAGGTATATACCTACTCTCTCATATCAACTAATTTATATAGAAGAAAAAGAGAATAAAAATTAATACCTTAAATAGCGTCTATTCCAGAATCCCAGTATGATAAGTTTCTATCAATAAATATGATCTTAAATCATACGCCCTACCTCCATACGCAATCTTCGTGTGTAATAATATTTAGCGATTTTCCCTCTAATCTTTTGTGATTCATTTGAAATAAACAGGAATTACCTTTCGCGAAGGCGCTAAACAGATTAGTTGGTCGGAGTTGCATATTTACATCTATCATAGAAACATGTGCAATCGGTATTCTTATCTTCTCCTACGGAAAACATGCGTGTTATCGCCACTAGTCAGACATATTTATGAAGTGTATTAGTCTGTAGTCACTTTAGCGATAATTATTGCAGTCAGCAGTTACCATTCATTACAGTTTTATTCGTTTTAAGGAATTTGTATTTTTGATGTGTGAGTGTGGAGGAAGCGAGGGAAGTTTGGAACAAAATGTGGTCTAGATTTTGAAGATTGGAATGTCTAGGTTCCAATTTCACTCCAGCACAACTTGTATTCTGCTTTCTAGCATAGTCATTTCCAACTAAAGCAGCCCCGAAATAGAGATACATATTTGAGTATATTATCATAAGAACTACTTCATAACAAATAAATACTTCTTTCCTATCAAAAAAAATGTTTGCCAAGAAATGATCTGGCGTTTTATCCTCTCTGCCTACCCCTTTTTGGAAATGGCGTAATGGTTAGATACTTCGTATTTTTCAAATAATATTTTAATCCGTCTAAATCATGGAAATTCGAAAAGGATGTCCGGTTAACAAAAATCAGGAATTATTACGAGAAGCTGTTGTTTGTAATCTAATTCCTTTTATTTTATATACCTATTACGTATAGTAATTGTTAAAATTGTTGATGATTAAACACGTTTATTATAAAAACCATGGTAAATATATTTTTGGTGCATTTTATTCAAAGATACGGCATAAAATAATGATTGTATTTATAAAATCATTTTCTGAAGTTGTTGAATATATATGTAAACTGTTATATACATAACGGTAATAAAGTTGAACGGGTGGTGGCCCAGTGGGTAGCGTCGCGGTCTCTGAGTCCAGAGATCGTCGGTTCGAATCCCCACTTCGACACGACTCGATTCCTATTTTCAAGCACAAGCTTTTATTGAAAATAGTATTTACAAATTGAAATATGTGCAAATATCATAAGATTGCATAGATTGCATTTTTTTTTTAAAAACATATATATATATAGGTAGTAGAATATTATGTAAACTGTTTTATGTGTACATTTAGATTGTAGAATATTATTATGTAAACTGTTTTATGTACACATATTGGTAGTAGAATATATGTAAACTGTTTTGTGTGTACATGTAGATAGTAGAATATTATTATGTAAACTGTTTTATGTAACATATTGGTTGTAGAATATATGTAAACTGTTTTAGGTATAGGTACATGTAGGTAAAAGAATATATGATATATGTAAACTGTTTTGAAGACGAGCTAAGTAATAGAATCTAGATTATGAGAGCTAACAAGCCAAATAAAAGTGTTTGACAAATGATCTAGTTTGATCTTCAGATAGAAGTGAGCTGACAGGATAGCGAACCGATCCCACGGAATTATAATTATTACCGGGTATCCTGTTTGCAGAAATGGATTAAGATTTTAGATAGAGATAGTTGGTGTAACCATTTGTTTGTAAATCAAATTCTTTAAGTAAAGATAGAAAGGTTAGATAGTTCTCTGGCTTTTTTCTTTTTATTTTAACTAAAGCGATTTTTTCACTTGAAGATAATGTTTTAATGTAATTTCAATAAGAGATAATGTCGGATGATTTTCAAAATGTGTCTACCTGCCCAAGGTTTTATTTTACTATCGAAAACTTTTTAAGCTTGTCAACAAACTAACGTAATAAATAATAATAGTGACATATTTATCAAGTAATTTTAAATACAAATATAATTTTACTGACATAATTTTAGCTTTTTTTTAAATTTAATATTGTTAACGAACAATAACAGACAAATGGATACTCATTTAATATATCTTAATATAATACAAAAAAAGATTCAAAGAATCCTATAGGTAGACCAATATTGTTTAAGTTTTTTTTGTGTATAATTTGGTTACTCATTTCTCGAATTCTATAAAAATTGTTGCACAACATTATTGGATTAATAGATATAAGATAGCAAAACTATTTTTCAATTTCAGTGTAAAAAATATTATTTCTTTAAAATCTTATTTTCTAAGAGTGCGAAATTGCTAGATAATATCTTTAATATTTTAGACTTGATAATTCTCAATATTTTTACCGAGTTTTGATCTTCGCAATATATTTTCTACCATACATGGAGTAACAAAACTCGTAGTACAACCCGAAAACTGGTGAATCTACATCATATTTGGAGGTCAATCTGTAATACGACTTAAAAATTCTTGTTAAAAGTAACGTAGATTAAGTAAAATTGCACAGATTCCTCTTAAATTCAATTTTTACTTTTGTTTTCTTTGTGGATAGTATTAATTTCACTAAACAAATCATATTTGACAGCAATTTGTAAGAATTTCTCGAAAAAAAAATCCACTTTGCTCAAAACAAAAAAATTTATTTTGCAAAATCGACTCCAAATATGACGTATATTCACAGGTTTTCCGCTTGTGAATAGACATTCCGATTAATTTACCAGTATTTTTTCTTGGTTTATAAAGAGGCAGCTATGTAAAGGTAGCCGGAACATAAATTACGAGCACTAGCCGACCCTGAGTACCGGAGCCTTACATACTACATTTAACACGATCGTATTCCTAACTTTACAAGTGCTCGTACTTATGTGCCATAGGAATGCATGGCACTTATGCTCTTTGAATGTGTGAAATCTCAGAAACATCAAGTGCTGTGGTTATTACAGACACAGACGTTTCGGTTTTCACACGCGGTTACATATTTTGCCCCGCGGCAGTTGATTAAAATGCACCAACGATTTTGGATTGGGGGCTCACTGAGTATTGCCAAGTTTAATGAACTTAAATGCACTGGAGAAAAAATTGTTACTCATTATTTGCATAGGCAAAATCAAAATCGTAAATAAGAAACGTACGCAGCAACCTCAATAACTCAAATCATGAAGGCGCAGCGGATATACTCCGGATGCCTCAAGACAAGAATCATCAATATATTTACATGTAGATACAAGTCGGTACGAGGTCAATACAATTTTTTATCGATGAATATCCATAGTACCTACCTACTTGTATCCGCGTACCGTCTTGTATCTATCCATATGTAGATATGAAAGCCTTACCCTTTCCCTAGACTGTTTGTAAGACTATTGAGTCTTTTTTCAGTCCAGCACCACTGTACCGATTTTTTCAACAAACTAAACCGCGATTTTAAGATTGCCAGTGTGATAAAAATTCGGATAAATTTACGTGATGTACGCGAACAAATGCTTTCATTGCCCCTACCACTGTCTCGGCCTATGTATTATCTAACACAGACACGTTTGGTGTAGCGGTACCGCGTTGGGATGACACATGAGGCCACAGGTTCGATTCCCGATGGAGGTCATATAAAATATATTTTTTAACGTGGTTTTCATATTAAAATATTTCATATGTGCGATTGGCGCTGAAGCGTAAGACTGATCACCTTGCCTTCATGTAACAAATTATAAAGATTCACTGGACTTGGTGTACCAATGCAGCGCCCTATTAGGTGCGAATAAAGGAAAGTAGTATTTGTTAGATGCGCAAAACTGGAAATCCTTCGATTAGAGGTGGCTATCCACCTCGATTTATATACATCTCGATTTCATCTAAAATATTACTACACGTGTAGGTACAATATTGTTTGGACGGCCCTGTTTTTCTTCTGCAACTTAAAGGAAGTGAGCAATCTTAACACTGAAAGCTCATAGCGAATAGTTTCATACAGTGTAGGTAATAATAGTCGCACATACCAACAATAAGCATCTCGGAATGCTAAAATTATCACCGGGAAAATGTCGCAGGCGTTTTGTACATCATTAATACTTGTAACATTGTATAAAATATATTATTTAGAGTCGTGTTATGAGCAGAAGCAGATACGTGTTATAACAATTGATACATTGTATTTGTTTTTGTCACTGCTGGAAATGAGGACTCCAGTGGTAACCAGAATAGAATTTTTAAAATATTTTCGTGTACACGCCGAAAATTCAAGAGTTTAGTTGTATGACAATAGTTATCTAAAATGCGCCAGAAATTCAAATAAATTGTAAAACATTTTATTCATTCAAGTCAAACCATCACACACCTATTATTTTAGAACTTTTCTGAGATACCTATTATCAAAACTCAAATGTCTAAAAAAAATTATTGTCGAGTCAAACTTGATGAGCACTAACTAAACCTTTGGTGCATTAAAAACTTTTCGACGTAGATAGGTACCTACCCACTTTATTTTTCACAAAAATGAATTTAATAAAGAATCTTATCCAGTCCTTGGCACGTTTTATTTTAATTTAAATTGTTTAACTTTTTTATTTATTGTAACTAACAATTATTACTACTACTACTTTCCCTAAAAAATTAACAATATCTAATAAGGCGCCGCGCCGCGCAGATTTTAAACGATAATTTAACATTTTACAGTCGATTTAAGTACCTACATATATGTAGGTACTACTAAAAAATAATATTGCGTCTAAAACTAAAACAAGATTCCTTCCTTCCTTTCCATTATCCAGGCCCAATGATGATTAGAGCAATGCATTGGTACACTAAATGCAGTTAGGTGTCTGAGAAGGATATTAGGCATTAGGTGGTTTGACTTCATAGTCAACGTTGAAGTTCGGGAACGGACGCAGCTACCTCCAATAACTAAGGTCGCGGCGGTAGACCTGCCTTGGGCATGTACTCCGGATGCCTCGGGATAGCCTCAACCCGAGCTGCCTCTTCTTTACGCCTGCAGGATCCCGCCGTCCGGTGGTAGGGAGGGAGCGAGAGGCGATAGGGTCTCCTGGAGGGATCTAGTGATGTCCACATGCACCACATAAGAGCGAACGTGTCAAAAGAAGAAGAAGTTAAGAAATAAATGTTTCTTGTTGATCACGTCGCGTCGGGAATCGAATCCGCGACCTCATGCATGCCCAACGCGCTATGCGTTGAAGCCGGACAACCTTGATAATAATACCGATGGCCTAACTTGTCTCCCGCCATCATACAGGCCGCGTGCATATTTTACATTTCAAATAGCATTCCATGTCGGCCATATTTCATAGTACTTCATTGTGGACGGGTAGCTACCACAGAGAGGAAGAAAAGATTCTGAATATGTATATGTATTATTTATATTTATTCACATAATATGTATATTTATTGTGAGTGTATGATTCCAGCTATTTATATTCCGGCTCAAACACAAGAGAGGACAAACACAGCGGGAGGTTGGACACTCGGTTTTTTCAGCCTTATTTAGTATCATCCAATTGATAAAAATAATAATCGTATAAGACGACGCCTTAGGAGAAAACTTTTTTTATGAAGCTCAGTACCTACATTGTAATGAATCTTGAAGTAATTAAATAAAAATCATGCTCTTATGTAGCTTTTATTCGACTATGGCGCCGTCCACGAATTTATAAATTAATTTCAACAAATTTTATTTATATAATTAAACTTACAATGTCATTGGGGAGCCCCCTTTTGTTTACGAACAGTGACAATTTTCAATAAAAATATCACCTTTCCGATTCAGGGGCGCCCTAAATTTATTTTAAAAGGCCTAAGATGTGCCGCGCTCAAAAATTATATAAAAAAATACATTTGCGCAAATTAATAAATAAAAAATCTAACTTTTTTCTTAAGAGCATACTCCACCACGTGACTCGTGGCTGCTTCTCATACAAACGTATTCTTCGATTTTCTCCCTTTAAATTAACATTAGAGCAACAAACGAATTTAAGATTAGAACGATACAATCGAGAAAATCAAGGAATACGTTTGCATGGGAAAGCGGCCGCGAGTCACGTGGTGGAGTATGCTCTTATTTCATTGTTTTTTTCCCTCTAAATCATTTTTTATAGGGTGTTAAAAAATCCTGATACCTGCATAATTTCCTCGTTTTTTACTGTATTTTTACGTAGTTTATTATTATATTTAATCTGAATCTTTAAAAATTTTTTTTTTTTTTTTTTTACATCTCTTGCTGGTGGAACTCAGCGATTGAATTCTTTTAAAATACCTAACCAATAAAAGTCAAATAAACATCTTGGTACACTTCCACTTTTATCTGTTTCGACAATTAGCGCTTTCACCCTGTTACGGGTATCTTCAGGCTTGTGCCCGTAACAGGGTGAAAAAGCTAACTGGCGAAATAAATAAATAAAGTAGAAGGGTGCCAAGTATTTTTTACACTTTAACTAGTTATTTAAAAATAATTAAGTGCCTACCTTTATTTTTAAATCATTTATTGATTTTTAATCCATCCAGATTAGTTTTTAAATAATAGATAAATAGTAGATCGCTTTTAAATTAGGTTAGTTAAATACAAAATTACAGTTGGCCTGTTCTAGATCGTCATCAGGCCTATACAGTAGGTCTGTTCTAGATCGTCATCAGGCCTATACAGTAGGCCTGTTCTAGATCGTCATCAGGCCTATACAGTAGGCCTGTTCTAGATCGTCATCAGGCCTATACAGTAGGCCTGTTCTAGATCGTCATCAGGCCTATACAGTAGGCCTGTTCTAGATCGTCATCAGGCTATACAGTAGGCCTGTTCTAGATCGTCATCAGGCCTATACAGTAGGCCTGTTCTAGATCGTCATCAGGCCTATACAGTAGGCCTGTTCTAGATCGTCATCAGGCCTATACAGTAGGCCTGTTCTAGATCGTCATCAGGCCTATACAGTAGGCCTGTTCTAGATCGTCATCAGGCCTATAAGTTGGAATAAAATTTCTTTATTCTTATAGTTAGAAAAAGTAAAGGGAAGGATTTGAAAAAAACAATGTGTATAAACAATGTGTATATTCAATTTCTATTGTGTAATATTTGGTGTGGTACAAAAAATACAATTCCAATAAACTAGAATCAACTGATTAAAAATAAGCCCAATACTGTTTGTTCCGTAATTATTTGTAACAAAAAGAATGGTACTGGTAAAAATGTTAAGTCTGGCTTAATATCTGGCTCTGAGAACCACAGGAACATATTATGCGACATTTTACATTGAATTAATCTAAGTATGTGGTCAGACAACAAAATCTTAGGTTCGCCACACTGACTCAAATAAGTACCAATATTCATTCTGAAAAGTAAAAAAAAAAAAATTTTTTTAATGGAAATTTAAAGACTCAAGTGACATTTATTTAGAGAGAGAAATATTTAACATAATTTATTTTATCGAAAAGCAAAAAATAAACCACAGTCGTTATCATTTGATATAAAAAAACAAAAGTCATAAATAATATACCAGGAAGCTATTTTATTAATAATTGTCAAAATGTCGTTTAACTTTCTCTGGTCCTCAGCGCCTAATATGCATTTTTAAAGCTTGTAAATGATTAATCCCAGAATTAAATAACACCTAAATAATTTAGGCTAGCATGAAAAATATTTTAGTATACTGATATAATACGATTATTCTCAATTTTCGCAGTTAGAAAATTACATCTTGCTCAATCATGCATCAAGAATATCTACCAGATATGTTAACATAAATATTATATTCAACAATCAACACTTAACACTACAAAGTATACTACTAACTTCTCCAGGTTACATTACGGCAATACTGGCGCGACACCAACCCTCACACGCATGAAAATTGGGAAAAACACAAAAATATGTTGTACACATTTCTAAGCATTTGACGCTAAATGTCTCGACACTTGACACTATGGAATGGAGGGTGATCTACGGTACAAAATTACTCGCCATTCTGAAGTGTCGCATACGACTTTCAGAACAGCATAGGGCCCCAGCACTATGATATCGTAATCAGTTTTGTTTTATTTTACTATTTTACAGGGCGTCAGTTCCTGATGTACTGAACCACTGCTGTAGTTCTGACGTAAACTGCAAGTAAATCATCAACAGCGGACGCTAATAACACTATGCTATGGCTGTTTGTAGGCACACAAATCCTTAAAAACCATAACTTTAAATAAACCATTTAAACAAAAGATATAATGCATGGTTTTATACAATTTTTGTAAGATTCGTGTGATCCATAAAATCATCATAACAAATAAGAGTGTTTTTCTAATGATCTAGTACACAAACTCTACTTGAAAACAGTTTTCTATATATCATTAAAATGTCTGTTCACAAGACAAGCCTCAGTCCGCCATCCAGCCTTATAACTTCTGCATTTAAGAAGGGATTATCCATTATACTCGTGACCATGTGAGCAAATTCTGAAGGGTATCCTAATCTCTGTGGAGAAAGAACCATTTTCTGCATAAACAGGCGAACTTTCTCGGGAAGAAAAGACATAACCGGAGAGTCGAACAATCCTAGAAATAAAAATAATGATATAAAAATACATTTTTCCATTTTTATACACAAGATTCACTGGTTTCCCGCTTGTACATTGAGTTTAGTTACACCATGTATTATTGCCTAGGCATGTTTCTTCAGTCCAGTCATCACATAGATGTTGAAATTTACCTGGTGCTATAGCCATGACCCTAATCCCCTGTGAGCCCAGGTCCCTGGCGAGGGGGAGGGTCATCCCAGCCACAGCGGCCTTGGATGCGGCGTACGCAGCTTGGCCCTTCTGACCGTCGAACGCCGACATGCACGAAGTGTTGATAATCACGCCGCGCTGACCATCTTCGTTGGGAGCATTCTCGCCTATCAATCCAGCAGCCAGGCGGACTACGTTGAATGTGCCTATCGTGTTTACCTAAAATAATGCGTATGAATTTTTTTAAGAATGGAGAAAAATAAAACAAAAATCACAAACCCATCGGTGCCATCTGTTGTAAATTGGATAATCAATATGTGAGATTTGATAATAAATTGATATACGATTGGTGTCATCACCGCTCGCATTTCTCACGAAACCCCAATTCCATTAATTTGTTTAAATTATCTGTATAGGCTGGATACCGGATGGTTACCGGATATCTGTTGTATCTCTAGTTAATAATACTTTACTGACACAGTTGAATACCCATAGTATTTACAGTGTAATAAAAAACAGTAAAATTGTAGTTCATCAACATTAAAACTAAAAAAATATATTTTTTAGGCTTATTGATAAGAGTCTAAAAGAGTCTATATTTATCGACTACCGTTTTAGGGTCCAAACAACAAAATTAAAATAGCTATCCTACTGTAGAAATGTTGTTTCACTCACCAAGACAACTCGTTGAAAGTCATCTAAAATTGTGTGCAGTGTTTTTGTTAAAATTACAAGTTATGTGAGCGGAAGCAATTCCAGCACAATTTACCACAGCATCAAGCCGGCCAAACTTATCCCTGGCAACTTGCAATACAGAATTCATATCGCTCTCAGAGCATACCTGAAAAATAATAGCTAAATAAAAAATAATGAAAAGAAAACTGTCCTCAAATCTTGTGATTGCACATAATATTTTTGCCTTACATCACCCCGCGCAAAAACCATATTTTCACCGAGTTCCTTCTGTAATTCGATTCCTTTTGATTCTTGTATGTCACACATCACAACTTCCCTCCTCGCTTAATTAGTCTTTCGACTGTGGCTCTTCCTAACCCAGATGCTCCACCGGTTACAAGACTAACAAGACACTGAAAGTTTTAAAAGCGTTTAGAATACAACATGAAAACTGGCGATTTTTACACTTTAAGTATGAATTCTGATCTTGTGTTACCTTTGCCATCTTTTAACTAACTCTTTTATTATAACAGTTGTGTATTATTGCTTGTTCGTAACCTAAAAATTGAAATCAGCCGGGCACTTACTGCTCACGTCTTTTTTGACATTTGATCCATAGATTTAGATTGTTCACACATTTTGGTATTTTTTTGCTTTTTCCACAGAATTTCAAGATAAGTACTTTGTTTTCTGTATTTTTTATTTAACTTTACACAATTTACAATTACTGGTAACACCTAAATGTCACTTTGCGTACTTCACTTTTGGCTGCGTATTTTTGAGGTTATAGTTTTACCTAACCTATAGTAATTTAAATTTTATACGTGATGTAATTCTTTCTAATTTTACATATTTCTTTAACATTTTAACATCATTGTCACAATGGCAAAATACATTGCCCAAATTATCGTATTAGGCACTCAAGTTGTCGGTAGAGCATTCGCAAGGGCTCTGAAACAAGAAATAGCAGCATCCCAAGAGGCAGCTAAAAGAGCCGGTGGTGGTAAGGAGGGCGCTAAAAGAGCAGCAGCTAATGCTGCTACTGGGCTCTCTGTTGAAGAAGCCCAACAAATACTGAATGTTTCCAAAATTGATCCGGAAGCTATTCAAAAAAACTATGACCTCTTATTTTCTGCCAACGACAAAAGCAAAGGAGGCTCTTTCTACTTACAGTCAAAAGTGGTAAGAGCAAAAGAGCGTTTGGATCAAGAATTAAGTCACTCGCAAAATGATAAACAGAAACAACCATCGCAAGAGCCTTCATAGTGATGTTACACTTCGTAGCTTATTTTTAAATATTTCAACTTTATTATACCTTTAGTAGAGACTTGATAGTTTAATATTGTAAATATTGTTAATTTTATTTAATATTCCCATTAAATGTTATTTTTTGCATACTTGTTACTTGATTTTATTTATCACCTTACCCGATACAGACTACCTTTTTCAGATTAAAAATCCAAATTCTTATATTTTGCGAATTGTATTGTTTGTTGTCTTCGGTAGCTGTTTACAGGTGGTCTACTTGAAAACTAATTATGACCAGTCATCTGTTTGATTTAAAATCCATCATTGAGAATAGAAGATGTAGAACTGTTAATCTAAAGAAAACATTAAAAACAACTCTTATCAAACTGTTTGATAATGCCCTTACAAGGCGAAACAATTGTCACTAACTTGACAATAAAATCACGTAGAACCAAAAAAATAGTTTTTTGATTTTAAACATAAGATATCATGGAGTTCTACAAAATAAATGCCATATCAATCAACAATCAATTAAAAAACAACGTAATGTTGTTTGCATACTTTATTAAATCACAATAAAATACACATAAAAAATCTTACGAGACTAAGTAAATATCAGTCTTCTGTAGTTAATGTAATAAATATTATGTAGTACACATTATTATACTAGAATATGAGATGTGTGTAACACATGAAAAACCTCTTAAAAATCAAATAAACCTATTCATATCTTCATAGTACCTAAGAAAATTGTTTGCATTTTATAAAAGCAGGTAATAATTTATAACATCCTTCTTTATTTTCATATTACTGAAAAACAAAAAGGCATTATTTAGAACACATCACAATATAATAAAGAAAGTTTTACGTATTATATATATTTACTACACAGAATCATATTGTTTCACAATAGAAGCTTAATTCCATAAATAATTACTGTAAATATAATATATAAAAAGCCCTACGTACATTAATGTATAAATATGTAAAGATTTTATAAAATGTATCGTATAGTTTGATAATGATATTATTTATAATAAATAATATCAAATCATAAAACCTTATTTATATGAGATTATTTTTTTCAATAAATGTACAAATAATAAAAAAATGTACATAACTAGAGCATGTTACCAACTCTCAATATTGAACTCGACACAAACTACAGGATAAGGGTAAAATTAATTTTCTTTAAACGTTAATATTAAGATTTACACATCAAATTAATTTATCGTTTATGCACAAACATTTCGCATATTATCACAATTTTCCTTCACTAAAATGAATTTAAATCAATGATGTGCATCCCAAATTGGGCTTAAAAATTCATTTTACATTTATTTGATAATGATAATATTATTGTACAATATATCAGTCCCAGAAATTCAAGTTATGGAAAATTAACAATGATTTTAAGGTCATCTAAAAAAAACAAAAAAAAAACTCACTAGTATTTTTTTAATGAAGAAATGAGTCACAGTTAAGTTATGTATTACTTAATCATTATTTTAGTCCATCAATCCAATACAAAATGTGAATACACATTCTGGAAGGATGAACTTTTTATGATTTTTTTAAAATTAAATAAAGCAATAAAATTATTTCTAATAATTATTATCATCGAAATAATTTTCGATTGAATAAAAGAAATGTAAGTATTGCATTATAATAAACATATCTGGTTGGCTCTTAAATGAAAAAACATGAATTATTTTCTAAGAAGCAATATGATTAAAATGGATAAATATAAATTACCTACAATAATAATAATAATTAAACATATATATGTAATGACTACTTGTAAGTTTAATGACTAGAAACGTTAATGAAATAATGGCGAGAAGATATTTGATGAGTGATGGACGAATATCGGAATGATTTTACCCGTGGCCCCAGCATTACTCTACATAAACAAGTAATTATGTAGAAATATCTTCAGTCGAGGAATGTCCTCTCATATCTGTGTTCTCAACCACTTTTAAATCAGTCAAAATAACTACTTCGTACGGACTGCAATCAGAAACATGCAATAGTCCACAAAACCACCCATAGAAACCTTTCTCCAGGTCGCATACTTCTTTCCACCAACTTCCTCCGCAACATGTCAACTGCGCTATACCGGCATACAGTCCGACACCTACAGTAAATAGCATTATCAAAAATGGATACAAAAGTATGACAAAAGGCGATACAAAAACTCTTTTCCAAATACTCTTTCCTTCACTAACAAATGTGAATATGTTGTACCATGTAATGGTACCGATGTAAAATGAATAAACTCCAGATAACACCATCACAAACGGCATGCAAATAAATGTCCAAATCATAACATGAAGTCCTGCAGATGGAGAACACACAAACCGCTGTTGTGTTTTACTTATTTCCTTGGCTACAATAGCCGCCTCCAATATCTCTAACTCTTCCCGCGAAATATTCAATTTCACATCTATGTTCTGGCCTTTCTTTTTACCTCTTTTTATTGTTCCGGTCATGGTCAAGTAGCCGTCGGTAGAGCTGCTCATCACGGATTGTTCCGGAGATCCTGAAGTTTCGGAGTCACACTTTAAAGCTGCTGTATCAATATCTATCAACTCTTCTCCTTGCGTGTTGGAGTCCGATGCGATGTTAACCTTTTTCTTTATTTTCTTTCCATGTTTATAGGGGCCCTCGGATACAGAGCCCATTTCTAGACTTGTTTCTGAATGTGTCTGGGAAAGATTGTATGGAGTGGCCGTGTTACTATCATTTGTATCTTCTGCATTTGTTTTATTACTTTTCTGCATAATTATTTCGTTGTTTGATCCTCGTACGTCATCATGACTTGAACAGGCGTCTGAAGAGTTTTCATAGATGGGAGAAAGATCGACCATTTCTCTGCTGCTGTGAAGATTTAAATGGAGCTGTTGGTAACCGCTTTTATGAAGGCTTTGGGGCCTGTCATTAATGGGATCTTTCTCTACGTGAGTGGGGGATGGGTCGTACTTTTCATCATCATCGTCTGGTATCATTGGTAAATCCATGATAGTGTGACTTTTGATTCCGTTACTTCTACCAAACCCGTTGCTGTTTATCTTATGATGTTCCAGTACTCCTTCAGTAAACGATTGTTTCTTGGCGGATGCATTACTAGAAGCACCCTGAAACACATAATTTGTTTATTGAAGCAAAAATCTCCATAGTAATAATAACTTTTGTACTTATGCAAATGTAAATAATTTATAAACATACAAATAAACTTTCTACTTTTGTAAAAATCTTGATTATTACATTTAGGTATATGCTAAATTGAATTTATTTTGTGTTTTGCCATTAAAAAAAAAAAAAACACTAAATTGAATATTTGAATTGTTCATAATAATATTGTACATATTATGTGTGTATAAGTACCTGAATAACAATGATGTGATCAACATGAGTGGCAGTTTGTCCAGATTTCTTTCCATTTACTCTTTTCTTTGGCGCTATCAGGGATGGCTTTTCTATTATATCCAAATCAACAGTCATTTCTACGTCTTTTTGACCTAAAATAAGAATGTTGTTTAAGTAAACCGAAATCATTTTATCATACTTTTTTCGTAAGGGAATTGAAAAGATATCACACTATATTGAAATAAAATAAACAAACTATATGGGTAAGCACTGAAGATTAATTAGAAAAAAGTATATTTTATATAAGCAGTACCAGCAGAAAGTATTATTTTGAAAAACTACCTAAATCAAAAGCACAAGTTAGTAATATAAAATGTCTGGAGTCTGGATCACTGATTATTGATTTTATCTTCACTGTCAAAAAGCTGGCGGCGGCGTAACATTCTTTATAAAATTGTTACAAAAACAAGTTTGTCTATGTATTTATTTCAAACAATTTATTTTCCAACTTTTCAATACAAACACGGTTTTTTTTTTATCACGAACACTTTTATATTATAATAAAATAAAAATTCTAAATTTAAATTATTGTTGACAATTTGGAAATATCCCGTATCACAGATTATATACTTTTCCGTATCCTGTTTTAAAAATTGCCATAATAAAATAAAATTGAAAAATCCGGAATTAGGGGCAGAAAGTACAACTTTGAAAAAAAAATTGTTATTCCTTTGTTTGCACTGGCTTAAAAGAAATACATTTGTCAGCCTAAATATATTTAAGAAGCTACATTTTCCCGCGCGACTTTGGTTGCTTTGACAGCAAACAGCCATTGTTTTTTTAACTTTTAACCTGTTGAAGTAAACGCATTTTGCGTGTGAGATTTAGTTTTACGAAAATATAGTTATTTTAGCGATAGAATTTGATTTAAAATGGTAAATTGATGGATAATAATTGTTTCGATGATGTAGTACCTATCTCTCACTTGTTACTGTAATATTTGATAACTTTTCAGAGTTCTCCGATCCCGGACACACCGAGCGATCGCGATGGAGCAAGATCGGCCCAAACCTCTCCAGCTAGAGAATACGAAATGTTTGAAGATGAAGGCGAGTTGCTGGGTGATGTTTCGAGGAATGACGAGGAAGAGGAAGATGGCGAGGAACTATTCGGAGATAACATGGAAAAGTAACTTTCAATGCCACATTTACCATTCATTCTTGTTTGCACTTTTTTTTGCATTTTTATTAGAAATACCCAGTTTAAAAAATTCATTTTACCGCTTTGAGCAATTTTCTATCCAGTTTCAATAGCTTATACACCAATATGGGGAGAATTCAATTGTGTAAATATTTATTTTAAACTTAAGTGGTATTCAGATACCTATGTAAAAAAAATTATGTACAACATATCTAGTTGATTCTGTTAGATAGATTTCTAACTTGATATATAATTTAATTATGCTCTGTGAATACCTTAACGGGGTTAAATAACAGGTACATTTACTTTCATACAAGCCTTTATCTACAGGAATGGGGTTCTCCGCGCTCAATCCCAGAAGTTTGCGGCAAAAAGTAGAAAGCATGTTTTAACCTCTGGACTATTTTTTCCACCAGTGATTACCGGCCCATGCCCGCCCTGGACCGATATGACCCAGAGAACCTGGACGATGAGGGGGACTACGACCAGATGTCCGTGGACGGCCGGCGGGCTGCGGAGAGAGAGATGAGGAGACGAGACCGGGAGGAAGGAATCATGCACAGAGACGAAAGAGAACTTCTATATGGTAACCTTTTTTCCACATTAATAAATAAAGTGCGCATAACTAATATGGCTAGAGAGATGGTCGCAAATATTGGCCCAAGTTAAAAGCGGCCTTTATGATATACAATAATATTTCAGTTTTAAGATTGCCTTCAAATAGTCTAAATAGAAATAGAAGTAACTGCGCCAGTCGGAAACAAGTTTTGCTAGGGTGAGATTTGAACCTAGATATTTTATTCCGGTGTTTGTTTACCAGGTGAGTCTGACGATGAGAGCACGGCTCCGAGGACCAAGAGGCGCCGTGATGCAGAGAAAGCCGCCGCTGGGGAAACCGTAGGAGAAGACGCAGTGGAGAGCATCGAGAACTTGGAGGACACCAAGGGACTCTCCGTCAAGGAGTGGGTCTCCATGCTTGGACCTCGCACTGAAATAGCCAACAGGTCAGATTTTTAACAGTTACTCGGTGATAAACAGACCTCAAATGTAAAAATGAAATCAAGCTTTGATGTATTTTTCAGCATATCTTTAAGCTGGGCACATATTGTGATTAAGTGTTGCCAAAATATATCACATTTATGATGATGTGACGTCAAACACTAAAATTTCTTTATTAATTTACAGTTTGGCATCATAAAAACGAGATATGCTATCGACACATCAGAATATGTGCCCTGGTGGGAAATCATGAATGTGTCCATCTTACATAGAGTAGATGCAAGCAGTTATCTTCAAATCTCACCATTTCTCAATAAATTCGATGACAAATATTGTATCCTCAGAACAGTGGTCTTCCTTTAGGAAAGCACTTTCTTTACATACATCTCGTTACTATCTATTGTCATATTATTTATTATTGTATTAAGAATGATTTGCCAAAATCACTCGCAAACGAGTGGAGGCTGGTATAAAAAATTAAAAACAATAAGTTTACATTTTTTGTCAATTACTGTTTGTAATTTTATTTATTAGTGGAATACTTTTTTTTTTTTGAAAAATCCTAATCTTGAGGGTGAAGAACCTTATCTCAATTTTTTGTAAGCTTTTTTACCCTATGATTTGGTTTTTTTTTCTTGAAAATAACGTCGTAATATTGTTTATGTTTTTTTAAATAAATTTAATATGTGTTTTTTATCTTAGTAGTGAACTGTGTAGTGATTTTGTGTTAAGGCAATCTTCAATTAATAAGAATGATCATGTTCCCTTACGCTGGTAAGTCATCTTTTAATTCATTTTGCCCTGAGATACTTAAGTGAAATTATTATTTATTTTTTCAGTTAATAATAATTAGTATAAGACTTGAAAAGTAAAAGCCTAGCATGCCTACTGAATGTTTGATTATGTTAATAACATAAAAGTTTATATGGTATTGGGTATTTTTAGATAACATTACCTTTTATTTTATGGCCTTTTTAATATTTGCTTGTGCTAAAAATATTTATTTTGTATTTATCATAACTATAAAATTGATATTTAGTAGTAAAGTAACAATAAGAATTGATCACAATTTATTATTATTACATTGTGCATGGTCATTGTTATTAACGTTGATTGTTATGTATTTATTTACAGAGTATATTAATATTTCCATGTGATTTAGTGTTATGTGTTTTTACACAGATTGTCAAATTCATCAACTCACCCGGATTCACAGATGAAAGAAGACCAAACCAAAACAGCTTCCATTGTTGTCCAGTTCTCTAATGAAGAAAGTGATAATATGATTCAAGACATTACAAGTTTACCTTCGGAAAGTTTAAAAACCAATCTGCAGTTCGATCTCGCTACAATTCTACAATATCCCAGAATAACTTATGTCACTCCGAGAAGACGAAAATTATTGAAGCGATTAAAAAGGTTGCGCAGAAAAACAGTGCAATCAAAACGGTTATCAGAACTCAACAGTCGATCTTCTAAAAAGTAAAAAATTTAAAAACGATGTTAAATGTTCTGTATAAAAAAAAATTTCTTTGCGATGACAAGGTAGAAGTGTTATCTAGTTTTCGTAATGTCAAAGATTTATTTAAGAAAAACGTTGTATCCTTCAATATGGTAAACCACGTGTATTCCGCTGATTTTCGTACCTTCGCCCTAACGCTCTTTGTTTACTCGGAAAATGCTTATAAATTTGTCAGAAAATATTTTAGCACGCGTCTTCCCGATATTAAAACTATCAGTCGGTGGTACGAGACATCCGATGGCCTACCTGGGTTCACAGCGGAAGCGTTTCAAGTGCTTAAAACTAAATCTGATTCCTCAAAGGACAAATTGCTATGCAATCTAGTTGTTTCCGAAATACAGATTAAGAGACCTGCGGGAATGTTTGACGATTGTTCGGGTTACGTTGATCTGGGGACGGGCCTGGAGGACGGAGACTATTTAGAGGAAGCGAAGGATCTCCTGCTCTTTATGGCTGTCTGTATAAACGAAAGCTGGAAAATTCCCTTAGGGTATTTCCTGTTCTATGGTAGCAGTATAGAAGAAAAGAAGAATCTCGTTAACATGTGTATCCTGAAATCGTACGATGCAGGAATAGAAATAGTCTCGGTTTTGTTCGGTGGAGAATCCCAAACGAGTTTTTCCATCGTAAAAGCTCTCGGCTGTAATTTTTTATCCGACCTTAAAAACTTCAAACCCACGTTTTATCACTCTTTAAGCGATAAACACATTGCTGTGTTTTTCGATCCGTGCAATTTGATTAAATATGTTTTGTTGGCGTTGGAGTCCAAACAGACATTATTAGATATATACGGATACCAAATTCAATGGAACCATTTGAAAGGTCTGGGTGAATTACAATATAATGACTGGTCGGCATCTACTGACAAGTTACTGAGTAAGAAACACAATCGGGAACAGAAAACTATGCTTCATTTGGCCACCAGTACGTTCAGTAATAGTCTTGCAGACGCCTTAGAGTATTGCAGAGCAGAATTAGAGTTACCGGAGTATATGGATAGTACCGGTACAACAAATCTAATCACAAATGTCAATTACATATTCGATATTATGACATCCAAAAATATGTTGCAGAGAGATTACGATCAAGCTCTTAATGAAAGAAATAAAAAAATTGTTTTTACATTTATACATAATGTGAAAAAATACATTAGACATCTACTCATTTTTTCAAACAATGAAAAAATCATAGATGACCGTATCGTGGGAGTAGGATTTGTAGGTCTTTACACTTGTATAGAAAGTACCAGACACTTGTACGAAACTCTCGTATTAAAAAGAAAGGTTTTAAAATATCTCCCATTTCATAAAACCAGCGAAGACCATATTCAACTTTTGTTTGGCAATATATTCGTAGAAGACTACACACCCCTTCCGAGTGCCCACGAATTCAAGTTGTTTTACAGAAACTTACTGAATTATTTCAAACCGATTACTATTCACAAAGGAAGACACATCCCTTTGGAGAAAATGTTTATTTTAAAGTCGTCTTCGCCTACTTATAACATTAATATTACCTCGGATAGGTACAGGTTGACGGACATCACGCATAGTGGGACTCCGAGGTATCGGCTACAGCTCGAAGTTCCCAAGGACATTTTAGATTCGGACAAGGAGTTAGTACCGTACGTGGCCAATCACGTAGTTCATTTTTTAAATCAAGAAATAATATGCGAAACCTGCGTCACGGCGCTTTTCGTTCCACCAAAAAACCACAAATTTATTTCTACCTCCGACTGCGTAGAGTACTCCAAACCTTCTGTAGACGTTCTAAACATATGTTCCAAGACTGAAAAGGTTCTAAACTTTCTTCTTAAGGTGAGCGGAGGGAAATGGTTTCGGCCTGAATATGACAGCGATTACATTGTACATAAAGTACTGAAAAGTTACATCGGCAATGAGATTTTTAAATCTTTGAAATTTCACATGTTTAATCAGCCGCCATTCAATAATCATTGCATTCACTTAATCAGGGCTATTGTCGAATGTTACGTAAAAGTTCGGAATCATAATATAAATCCAATGTTTCTTATTCAGCAGAACTTTAGGAGGCGAATGACCAGGAGAGAACTAATGCGTTAAGACTGAAATTTAACCCCTTAATATATAGTTCTGCAACATTTAATGATCTCATTATAAGTATTATTTTGACTGACTCGATAATTTTTAGATTCTTTTATGTTTTAAATTAAATTTTATTAAGCTAATGTATGATTATATACATATCCCAAATTGACATAGCAATACACCATAACTTGTAATATGTAAATATGTATGGTGATACAAATAAAATGTAAAAACAGTATTAACAAATTTAATAAACGGAATATTGTTTGGAGTTCAAAGGCAAAACTTCCACTATTCATTTACCATCTTTTCAGTATTAAATCTTAACTTATCTTTTTGTATTCCAAAGTATTTTTTTAGTCTGAATTACCAATGACTCTCGTCATCGTAAATTAATTATGTGATAAACAAAGCTTTTCAAAAATCAACACTAAAGTTATGATTAACTTTGGTTGGACCTTGAATTTTTGCATCTTACCCTCTCAGAGCACAGATCATCAAAATATCTACATCTATATTATGTATCACACCTGCGATACATACTTATAGATGTAGATTTGATAATCTGTGCCCTGGTGTCCATGAATTATTATGTGCAATATTATTTGTATTAATTTCCTCTTTTTAATTATTTTTAAATGTCTAGAGATTTATCATTATTTATATGCTTAACTTTTCACTATCGATTTATTTAAGAATATATTTAAAATGTGTGTGCAATAATATTTAAACTATTTGTTATTGTTTTTTTTGTTAAAATATTATTTTAATAAAGCAATCATGAACTTTTTTTATATTTTAAAATCACCATCACCATCACAGAAATGTGTTAAATGTTATGTTCTTTTATTGTGTTTTGACATTCTTTTAAAACAATTAATAAATTTTGACTGTAATAATTACTACCTCGGGTATTTAAATATAAATAAATGCCTTTATTGTATTGTTGTTTTTTTATTTAATATTCAAAACACCAATATCTTTACAGTGGTGGTAAAGATTATGTATTGTGTGCCCCACATGTATTGTATGTGGGTTAGCGAGTGTTCCCACTACGCCAGATGCCGACCAGTACGATAGGCACTTCTTAAAAGTGAACAAAGATGGTGCATTTTTTACTGAAAGGGCTGGTTCGTAATATATGTTCACTTTTAAGAAGTGCCTATCGTACCGGTCCGGCATAGTGGGAACACTCGCTTAGCTCTCTTCACCACCACGATGACGATTTGTTATTCAATAATAAGCAAAAAAATGCTAATTGGAAATTGAATCCAGAACTACTGTTAATTGAAATTAATGTTGCTGAAACTAGCATTAAATTGGCCCATACATTGTCTTATACCACTAGTAACAGTGTAAATGAGTCGTATAGTAACAAAGGCGGCAATGTAGGTCTGACAAATTTTCCCTTTACAATCAAAGACGGCCATAAATGCTTCAAAGTCATATTTAAAGTCTGTCTTTGGGATCAAAAAGGGAAATCTTACCATGTTAACAATCATACAATTTTAAATTGCCGAAAATTTGTCAGACCCACATTGCCGCCTTTGTTACTATACGACTCAAATTTCCACACAGAGAAGGCAATATTGTAATCTACGTATCATTATTTGACTAAAAACATTTAAAAAATTGGCAATGATTTTCATTATTATTCTAGTAAGGTATTCAGTAGTGGACCTATATCGCCTAATAATTGACTTTGTTCCATTCCTTTCTAGATTCAAGAGTTTCCTCCGCACATACGTGAACCAGAAAGGGCAGTATGTGTACAAAGAACGGATACGCAGAATGTGCGAGCTCAACCAGGCTTCATTCCACGTGGAATTCACAGTTCTGGTCGCTAAGGAGAACGTACTTGCGTACTTCCTCCCGGAGGCACCTTTCCAAATGCTTCAAATATTCGACGAAGTTGCCAAAGACCTGGTGCTGCAGATCTTCCCGAGTTATGAGAGGGTGACGTCGGAGATCCACGTCAGGATCTCTGATCTCCCGCTGGTGGAGGAGTTGAGAACGTTCAGAAAGCTGCACTTGAACCAGCTGGTGAGAACGCAGGGAGTTATCACGGCCACCACCGGAGTGCTGCCGCAGCTGTCAGTTGTGAAGTACGACTGTAGCCGTTGTGGTCACGTTTTGGGACCGTTTGTCCAAACGCAGGACTCGGAGGTCAAACCGGGATCTTGCCCAGAGTGTCAAAGCTCTGGGCCATTTATGGTGAGTAAACAATAGCCTCTAACACTCAGTAATAATAATAAATTCTTATTTGTCTTTTTGATTGTGCAATATGTAATTAAAAATGTGAATAATACCGTCCCAAAATGAGTTTTTATAACTCCTGGGAATATAATACATGTTTGTTTTTATAAGATTTTTTTAAAGAAAATAAAAAAAAAAAAATTTTAAATCCTTAGAAATTACTGCTATTCTGAGTGGAGAAACTATCCCAAAAGTACCATGTAATGACGGATGAAATGAAAAAGTGTTTATTTTCATATCATGTTCTTTGCAGGTTAACATGGAGCACACGGTGTACCGCAACTACCAGAAGGTGACGATACAAGAGTCCCCGGGGAAGATTCCTGCCGGGCGCATCCCCCGCAGTAAGGACTGCATCCTGCTGGCGGACCTGTGCGACCGCTGCAAGCCCGGAGACGAGGTGGACATCACGGGGATATACACCAACAATTACGACGGCTCGCTGAACACAGAACAGGTAACTTGCCTATTTAGTGATCCCCTGCTTTCTGTCTTGGGCTTGGAGCTGCCTTCTGGGTCCTGCAGTACACTTTACGCCATCTATCCAACGTCTCAGTGGTCTTTCTTCAAGTAACCTTGCAACTCTGGGCCTCTAAGCAGACGTTGAGTCCATCTGTCCTCATTCAGGGGTATCATCCGGCCCATGCCCACTTCAGCTGAGAAATAGGCTTTATGACTTCCGTATATCCAGTCTTCTTATATATTATCATCATCTGTACCACAGTCTCTGAGGCTAATGCTAAGCATGTTCTAGTTTAACACATTCAACAGGATAGATTCTTGTAACAACAGAAATAATCTTAATATTTCTTGCAATCTCTTTTTTTTTAAATATACGACTAAGGATGATGATCATGGCCTACTCTAACATGGCTCCATTGGGGACAGTCTCCCAGCTCCTGGAGCAGTTTTGTGCTGCTCTGCAGGCACTTGACATTAATAGCTCTGTTAAAATTGATGAATCAGATTAATCACTGACTTCGGATTAAGAATTTTGTTTCCTTAATTTAAATCCTGTCAATTCAAGGGTTTCCCCGTGTTCGCAACTGTAATCCTGGCCAACCACATAGTGGTGAAGGACTGCAAGCACATTGTGGAGTCCCTGACGGACGAGGACATCTCCACCATCATCAAGCTGTCCAAGGACCCCCGGATAGTGGACCGGATCGTAGCCAGCATGGCTCCCTCTATTTACGGACATGACTACATCAAGAGAGCCCTGGCCCTCGCCCTGTTTGGTGGAGAGAGCAAGAATCCTGGTAATCACTAAATTTAATACTTAAAAACATAAATGCTTCAATCCACGACAGGCTAGGAAACCCAGTTTATTTAAAATTTCGTAACACTGAAAAAAATCATATTTATCAGTTTCCTATGGCACTTTTAAAACGTTGGTACAACATGCGCAGAAAATTTTAATATATCGCTCTGTTCTTGAATACATCGTCTATTGTATTACTATTCTAACTTGACAAAATTAAAACCCCAGGGCAGAAGCACAAACTGCGCGGAGACATCAACGTGCTGATCTGCGGCGACCCGGGAACTGCCAAGTCGCAGTTCCTGAAGTATGCGGAGAAAATCGCCCCGCGGGCCGTGTTCACCACGGGCCAGGGGGGCCAGCGCAGTCGGCCTCACCGCCTACGTCAGGAGGAGCCCGGCGTCCAGGTATTCTTCTTTCCCTTATTCGCACCCAACACTGCATTGGCACACCGAGTACGGAGAATCTTGATCATTTGTTACATAAAGGCAAGATGATCAGTCGTACGCTTCAGCTCTAGTCAAAAGTATCACATAGAGACCTATATTATGTAATATTTGATAGGAAAAAACATGCTTTTTCCATAATTGCACAAAAAAAATTACAAAATGGACGACTTAAAATTTTATTTTTTTTGTTGTTTCTGTTGGAGGAGTAATTGTATTTTTTACATGATTTTTTCTTGCAGGGAATGGACCCTGGAAGCTGGTGCGTTGGTACTGGCGGACCGAGGTGTGTGCCTCATTGATGAGTTCGACAAGATGAACGATCAAGACAGAACCTCTATCCACGAAGCTATGGAACAGCAGTCCATCTCCATATCTAAGGCTGGCATCGTCACATCTCTTCAGGCCAGGTAAAACAATATTATCACATCCGTATCACATATTCCAAACCTGTACCTGTAAAAAAAAAAAAAAATTATACATAGAACTTTTAACTACTAAAGAAACATGATTACCCAGACTAATATTGGGTTTGAGAGTAGCAGCACAAATAATCCAATAATTTCCTAACTGCATGATATCTATGCAAGGTTTTTTTTAATTATTCAAAAGAGTGGAGGCACCAATGCCATATTTGTTTACATAAATCTTTCCGAACCATATTTTCCGCTGTGAAAGACGGCTGTAATTTTCAATCACTAACCAGTTGGATTTTGGTAACTAAACTACCAGTTATAAATAAATATTTGTATTAAGTCATCTCCATCAAACCAAATAGCAATGAGGGATGAAGCCGATCCCATGCAAGACCAGCACCTTGCCAAGTAAGTTACTCAAAACTTTAACCTTCAAGTTTCATGTAACATTGTAACGTATTCTTTGTTTTGATGTTATGTTTGAATTTAAATGTAATGTCCCAGAATGAGAGCTATAATTCATGGGAACACAATCATATGTGTGAAACGAATCAATAAAAAGAATACGTAAATCGGGGTTCCAAATCTCTGTGCATTTAAATATTCTAGTTATTGTCATCAAAAAACTTTCAAAATACTGAAAAGAATGTGATTTCTGCAGAAGTATAAAGTTCATCTCTAATTAATATTATATAGATGTATGATGACAGTTTAAAACAATTTGATTTAGGAAACAATTAAAGGCATTGCTGTCAAGTGGGATGAAGAGGGGGAAAAGTGAGGGGATAAGATACTAGGAAAGCCCTTTTAAATAGGAAGGAAGAAACATAATAATATTAATAACAGCGCCAAGATAAAATGAATTTAAGTTAATTTAGAAAAACTTACGGCTTTTTGCCGGCTTCCAAATTTACAAAGCAGCTACATGTTGGTGGAGGTAGGTTCTGCTTTGGCCAAGTGATAAAATAAAAAAAGAATGATCACATGGGATTTACGTAGGAAGCGTGGCCAATATATCTGACAGATCGCGCAGTTATCGCAATAACTAATAATGTTGCCAGTGAAACGAAAATTAAATGTAAAAATAAAAATGTAACGTTAGGTACTCGTGTACCATTACGTTACACAAGCCTACCGATTTTCCGTAACTTTTCGCTTAAGTGTGCAATATTCAATCATTATCTTAAGCCAAACCAGTTATATTTGGTAACACTGCAAGGGCATCGTATAACCCAATGTAAAACTAGGAACTTGTAGCTTAGTACCTAGGTTACATAGTAATTTGTTTTTGTTAGGTTCGTGGTTGGGTCTCACATCCGCCACCACCCGACGCAGAAGGGCAGCACCCCTGCCATAGAGGAGTCCCTCCACGACCCGGACTTCAGCATCCCACAAGACCTGCTGAAGAAGTACATTGTCTACAGCAGGGAAAACATCAGACCTGAACTTAGGGTATGTGCACCTTATGTGTAAGCTTCATAGTCTGCTATTTATTTATTATCATTGATATTTATCATACAATATGAATAGTTTACAATTTTCATGATGACTCCCGATTTGCTAGATATTGTGTTAAGTCGGAAAATTCACAATTTATGCTCTACGTAGCAACAATAATAATGATTATTGCATTCTGTGGTGATTAATACCTGTTTATTTATTCTCAGAGTATGGACCAGGACAAGATAGCGCAGATGTACAGCCAGCTGCGCCAGGAGTCGCTGGCCACGGGCAGCCTGCCCATCACGGTGCGGCACATCGAGTCGGTGATCCGCATGACGGAGGCGCACGCTCGCATGCAGCTCAAGGGCAGCGTCACCGACGACGACGTCAACATGGCCGTCAGGATGATGGTCGAGAGCTTCGTGGAGACGCAGAAGTACAGCGTCATGCGCTCTATGAGAAATGTAAGCGGAAATTCCTACCTTATCTGCACGTGGCACTATTACAAGCAAAAGTCTGCAACTTCTATAAGGCTCATTATCACCTTAAACTGATATGCATTGTCTTTTATCCCATATGTTAACCGATGCAGTGCCCTATGCACCATTAGTAAAGTAGTAGTTTATCCCATGTGTTCCTATACAATCTGCTATCAGATGACTAAATGGCTGCTAAGTGCAAAAAATTAAATTTTGTCCTCCAACTAAACAGATTTTTAAAATTGTCTATACCGTGGAACAAAACTCGATGTACAAGCGGGAAACCAGTGAATCTGCATCATATTTGAAGTCGATTTTGTATAATATTTTTTTTGATTTGACCCATAGTTTCTGAGAAAATTAAGTTAGAAGTTAGTTTTTTTTTTGATAATTTTTTGCAAATTGTTATCGAATATAATTTATTTAGTCAAAATAATACTATTCATAAAGAAGACAATAGCAAAAAACTAATTTTAATAAGAATTTGTACAATTTTCTTTAATCTGCGATACTTATGAAAGCTTTTTGAGATGAAAAAAATTATTTTTTTTCGAGGTCATATTCAAGTCAAGTTATATTACACATTCGACTCCAAATATGATGTAGATTCACCAGTTTTCGGGTTGTACTACGAGTTTTGTTACACCATCTAGAAGCTGGATTGACTTACGGTGTTTTTTTGCAGTCATTCCAGAAGTACCTGACATACAAGAAGGACCACAGCGAGTTGCTGTACTACATCCTGCGGCAGCTGACCATGGACCAGCTGGCGTACATGCGCGGGCTGCACGGCTCCAAGCAGAGCACGGTGGAGGTGCTGGAGCGAGACTTGCTCGACCGCGCTCGACAGATCAACGTCACCGACCTCAAGCCCTTCTACGAGAGCCGGCTGTTCAAGATAAACAACTTCACCTACGATCCCAAGAGGAAGGTGGTTGTACAAGTCGTCCAGGAGGCGAGAGCGGAATCTTAAGTTACTGCCCAAATGTAATTGTTTTGTTACATTTTTGTCAACAATACCATCTCACTAGATAATAATCATGAATACTTCAATGCTGTATAAATACGCCCTTTCCGTGTAATTTTTTTTATAATTAAGATTTTCTTTATAACCGATGTACAAATCACAATACTGTTATGTAATAATTATTATAATTTTAAGTACCTTGATAATAATTATGTAACCATTTTGTTTTTATTCTTCGTTACCTATCCAATATGTGCCTTCAATGTGTGGTCTTATAATAATCACCAAGTATTATTAATCTACTCTTCTACAAAACATATATTTTTACCTGTTTTTGTATTAAATTTGGTCAAAAACGTTATTTTTCATTATTTTCCCTTTCTAACTTTATACTTATACATTCTGCAGAGTTACCTATAGCATTATTGTATAAAATAATATGCAATATATAGGCAGAAATAGGAAGTTCCGACACAGTCTTCGTACAAGCTTTTTTTAAAGTAAACAATGTTTTCAAATTTCCATGAAAATCATGGCCGACTGAAAGTTAGAAGCCTACCGTACTATTTTTTTTAAATAATTCAGCAGGTCTGTGGAGTCGAGACTGGGGCTTCTAGAACACGTAGATATTTTTTTCTATTTAAGTGGGGAAGTCGCAATTTTAAAGATAGGTAGGTAAGTAAGTTTCAAATAACATTTATTATTTAATCAGTAGATATCAATAATTACTTTAATATGTGCATTTCTACAAAAAAATGTTACATTAAAAATCATATATAAAAAATTACAGAGGGTACATAAATTTTCAAATAATGCATTCCATTTCCAAATTGACAATACTGTGATTGCTACTAAACATTCAACATTTCTGCTAGATTTGATTTACACATTTTTTTTTTACAATTCATATTAATATAAATATCTTAGTTTATCTACATGCTAAAATAAATAAAAAGCAGTGGTTTGTTAATCCTCGCCGCTACTACTGCTGCTGCTGCTATCTGATGAAGAGTCGCTATCGCTGTCGGACGATGAGTCGCTGCTGGATGATGAGCCGCTGTCGGACGAGCCACTGGAGGATGATGAAGAGTCACTGCTACTGCTGGAAGATGAATCTCTTCGCTTCTTCTGTTTTTTCTTTAGTGTCTTGTTCTGTTGTTCTTTGGCTGCAGATATTTCTTCTTGTTGTCTGATAAAGATAAATAAATCATCAGTTTACCTGTTCAAGACCTGAATTTTACAAAATAAAAATGCTGTTAGTATGGAATGAGGGTAGACAGATTTGTTTATTAACAAAAACGTATTACAAAATGGTTAAATAAATTGAATAGGTTATCCTAGCAGGTGGGGTAGGGTAGGTGGGCTTTCCTGATGGAATGCAACATGTTTTGGAAGAATCGTTTTGTTCATGCAAACTGGATATTATAATAATACAGTGCCAAGGTCAAGCTTCTTCCAAAGTGTGCTGGGAGACCAAAACTTACGAAGATGGAATATTATAAAGAGTGACATAAATATTGATAGTCCCACAATTTGTGTTGAAATGTATCCAAATCATGCAAAAATTATCAAATAATTAAATAAAGTTTTCAATCGACCCCTCCTACGTATAATATCGAAGAAAATTTAAAATTTTTGTTTGGTAAAAAATATATTACGACAAAATACATCCCAAAGAAATTTAAAACATTTTTGTTTGGTAAAAAATATATGCAGTCGGTTTGAAATACGACAAAATACATCCCAAAGAAACTTAATTCAGAGCTAAATATTTTTTTCTGTTTTGTCAGAATAAAATACAAAAAAATACACAAACTCTAAATCAAACAATGTGTAGCTTACGATAATATTACATGTGGGAGAAGTTGCAATGTTGACTTGCTAATTTGCATTAACAATGCACTTCATCTAATTTTATAGTAAACGCTTTTAAACTTAAAATAACATTTTCTTAAATCCTGCTTACTTTTGTAGAATCTCATTCTGCATCTTGAGTTTTTTCTTCATAATCTGCGTGCGGGAAGATCTGTGAAGATATTTCCTCTTTCCTTTACACTCGTAGCTCCAGTGGCCGTACTCCAGGCACTTCTGGCAGCGGATTCCCTGCGGGAAGGCGGCTGCCTGGGCTGCATCCCTAAACACAAACAAATATTTATTTAGAGTAGTTTTCAACAAAATTCATGTCTAATGAGACATTTCATAACGTAACGTAACGTAAAAGCCCTATGCGCGTTAAAACAATAAAATAAATAAATAATGTATCTAGAAAAAATAACGGCTGTGACTCATTTCAAGTAAAATAATCTCGGAGAAAAGTCAAAATAACTAACATTATTCCATATTGTGTGTTTTCACATAGGAACAAGTCATTATTAGAAATGCAAGTATTAGACGATGCTCCGAAACATAATAATAGACATTATAGTGTCAATATCGCTATATTCAGAATATTTTGCCAATTCTAAATGGGAATTTTTTGTTCTAGAACACACAAGATGCGCGTGCATGTGCCTTGAATTTATAAATCTTTAAAATCAGTTTGCCGAAATATTAAAAAGCGTATTATTTATTTTAAATCAACGTGTGCCACATGTGCTTAGTAAGCATCCTGCTGGATTCTCTCATTTATCAAGAATAGAGAATGAAAATACGAACCTTCGCTTTTGGGAGACTCTGTTGTAGTTTCCAATGGTCATTTTAGTTGATGTTTAAGATATCGGTGTATGTATTTGAATACAAATACAATATGTTGGAGTATTTTAGTTGAAATCACCAAAAATCAGAATAAGAAATCTAAAAGATTTGTATTTTACTTTTGATAGAAATCTCCCGACACGTCTGTCACAAACGGGGCAAGACGAAAACATAAGATAAAATTAGAAAAACGTAAACAAACGGAAACACAACCGCTTTTTTTTGGTCATAAACAACAAAAATTGTTTATGGTAAGCCAAATAACACGGACCTACCTGCAAAAAAAGTTAGGTAAACGGAAATAGATCAGTGTCAAAATAATTTTTTTAATCATGGTCATTAATTTCTAGAATTTTTCGATATTAATCGACTGATAAAATAGGTGTATATTACGACAAAAATAAAATTAATTAAATATTTTGGCCACTACTAAAAAAAAAAATTATTGTTTACTTTTTTTTAAATAATTTAAAATGCATGATTTTTGTTCAGTTTTGTTTAAATACTTGAATTTTCAAAATGAATACAATTTTGTATCCACTTGTCAAAATCCACTCGTCGTTTTATAGCCACTGTGGTGTAAAATCCATTGTTACAACAATTGTAATTAAATCTAACTTAATTCTTGTATAATTTTACTACTATTAAATTAAAAAGCATGAGTAAGTTTAAGTTAAGAATAACCTTTTTAGCTTTTTATAAGAAGGTAATACAATGTTCACAATTTTATTTATCAGGGGTAAATTAAATCAAAGATATTTATTTTATTAATAATAGTAAAATAAAAGTGCAATGAATACATACCTACATTAAAATGAGAAATAAATTCAATTTATACTTGAGTGAATTTTAAACTGATTAAAAAAAAAACAATTAAAAATAATGGCCGTAATATACTGCATTTAAACACTTTTATGCTAATGAATTAGTACATTTATTTAACCATTTTGCTATCTAAATAAAAATTTAGATCTCTTCTTGTAGTATTTAATCATTTTATTCGTCTACATCAATATTGTTACTATGGGAAACAAAATCATAACACTGAAAGTCAGCTGTGAATTTGGTTGTTACTTCTCATTCACTGTTACAGTATTTTTTAAGGCAACCCTGAGTTTTCACCGCTTTGATTTGTTTTATTATTTTATTGTAAAAAAATGTGTTCTATTTGGCAAGATAGAGAAATCCGCTTCGATTTGCCGTTTTCGTAAGAACTTTATTTTGTACTGCTTGCTTTATATAAAAAAAATTGGGACTAGGAAAGCACAACTGCAATGAAAGTTGTTATTCTTTTGTAATCTAGTAATTTCATTTAAAATACCTAAATATTTTAATTCCAGAGTGATGAGAATGCGTCCCGGGGAGAAAATATTAGATCGCCTGGACTCTGTGGAAGATACGAAGGGAAACAGTGGAACAAGAGGGAGACTTATCGTTTCTAATCTTAGAATATTGTGGCACTCGCTGGCGTCACCAAGGATTAACTTATGTATGAGACTGTAATCTAAAAAAAATATTGTCAAAAATTATACTCAAGCGTATTTTTAAACCACTGCTTTAAACTTATTTTCTTTCTTTTTATCTTTTTCACATTCTTCTCGTTTCAATATGTAGTTATTCAATAAATAATATAACCACTTTAGGTTTCAAAGCGATGATAATCAGATACTTATACTTATAATAGGTTATAAAATCCATGTAATTATAGCTATAACTGTCTCCAAGATCAGTTAAATGGATAATAATAAAAATTGGATCATTGGTGAGGAATCACCTCAGAGTGCTTTAGAAGAAAAATTTCTTTTGATTGAAGTAATTTCATATAAAATAAGATTTCAGGTATCGGTTATAACTGTATTATTAGCACAAGCACCAAGATGGTGAGATCTCAACTGCGAGGAACAGCAGAAGCTTTGTATCTCCTCACAAGCTTCAATAACAGCAGATATGAATTCATCTTCACCAACCTTATTCCTGGAAACATGAGGCACTTTACTAGTGTCATGGGCGTTCACAAGTAAAAAAAATAATTGTTTTGTGGACCATCTCATCCCAAAATGTATTGTTTTTATCTTCATTTACTTACATAACATACAATTATTATTAGATTGATACTTTTCTTATTGTATTTTATGATTTTTAATATTTTTAAGGGTTTTACTAGATGATACACAATTTTTTTTATACATTCTTATGACACACCAAAATAAATATTTTACTACTTTCTAAGACAGTACGTACAAGATAATAATATTATAGGGGGGTTATGGGAAGAACCAGTTTTTAGTTATTTCTAGTTTCTATAATACTGAATGGTGGACTTGTCGGAATCAGCGTCTATATACTCATGAAACTATTTTCAGTTACCAATTTATTATAACTTATAATAATGGTGTTGATATTTCTAGAGCCTATGTGTCTACACGGCTGTATAGAGAAATGAAACTAAGAGGAGCTATCATTCAGAATAAAAGCTTGAAAGTTCTACCCTTAGAACAGGTTTGTGGTTTGTTCTAAAATACAACTTTTTTAAATACACTTATTTGCACTTGTATTTCATTTACATATTATGATTCCTATCTATTTGTACTTTAGATTCATACATCACAACACGGTGTTTGGAACCTTTCCAGTGACACGGGAAATTTAGGAACTATGATCTTAACCAATATCAGGGTGGTTTGGTTTGCCGATATCAATGAGACGTTTAATGTTTCCTTGCCTTATATTCAAATTGACAGTGTAAGTATTGACTTATTTTACATTCTAATAATGACTTTTTAACATTTGATTTCTAATCCTAACCTTTTTTCTGTTAAGACAAAATCAATATTAGAAAAAGAAAAAGTTTCAATATTTTTTTCACATATTATTACCTACTCAAGGTGTGTAGGTAATGCAACTCAATCAATTATTAGGGTCGTAGTCTAATCGACTTGGATAATATAAATAGAATATGAAATTATTATAAAAACACAGGTAAATTAGCTGGATAACAAGAATATTTCTTTTCCATTGGTATTAAAATCAAATTTGTTTTAATAATTTATGAATGCCTGAAACCTTTAATCAATGGTTGCCATTTATTGTTCTAGAAAAGTTTTTAATTGTAATTCTAGGATGATTTCCATGTCTTTTCACATTTTTAGGTGAAGGTGCGTGATTCCAAGTTTGGGAAGCTTTAGTAGTAGTAACAGCAACGCCTGGTGCAGGGTATGTCCTCGGGTTTAGGGTTGATCCTGCAGACAAGCTACAACCTCTATACAAGGAGCTTAATGCACTGCACTCTGTATATCTCAACAAGCCGGTGTTTGGAGTGCAATACACATGGACCAATCAAGTAATTATAAAAGTACTAAATCTGTTATGTAGAAAAATATCTTTATGACTTTTCTACACATAATCGTACTTGCGAATCAAATAGTTACCTATATTTTTTTTCTCCTTATATGTAGTTAGTCTGGCTGTCCTTCTTACATTGATTCTTTTATTATTTATTATGTGCGTGGGATGGGGATTTCTAATGAGTATGTCTCCAAATGTTTTATTTACATGCAAATCAGTTTTTCCATAAAAATGACAAAGTTAAGAGCTCTCAAAGTGAACTTGGGTAAAACAACCACTCAAAATGGCTGTGACATCACAACACACTACAGCTCGCGGTGCTGAGTGTCGGCACATCGGTAGCTGTAATGCTGTAATTAAATTAAATTTGTAAAAGGTATATTAATTTGTACCGTAGGTATAAATTAATTAATTAATTAAAAGTTCATTTTTTCTATTTCTTTCTAGCGATCGTCCTCCGCTCCCGAAAACCCTGTAGAGGAGGAGGTTGAGGAGATCGGAGAACCTCGCGGAGAGATGGGTCCTGCCATATACCTGGCAGCCCAGAGGGTCGGAGTCGGACCAGAGGAGGCCCCTGTGTACAGCCCGTACCTCGGACTGGCCATACAGCCTCCCCCCGCCGGCTTCTCACTCAAATCTCTGTGGGAAGTACTGCCCACCACATAATGGAGAGGTGGGGCCCGCCATATACCTGGCAATGCTGGTAGGAGCCAGACTAGAGGAGGCCCCCGTATACAGCCTGTACCTCGAGCTAGTGTGGATTAGATGCAGAAATAGATTGATAATTGTGACAATTTATTGTTCTGTTTAGAGTCTGCTTATACTAATCAGAAAGAACATCATCTGTTAGCCCACCTAGTAACAATATAAATTCATTAATTCATTCAAAATAATACTGTAAAGAAATAGTTAGTTGTCGGAGTCAGTAATAATTTATAAAAATATCAAAATAATTCATCTTGATATTTGCTTTTTTTCTCTGCAATCGATCACAAGACCATGTGTGACCAATTACCAATTAAATTATGTATAATTTCGTTTAAAATTTTGAGTTACAAACTTTGTTTGCAAAGTTAGCCGTGTTGGCACAAATATAATATTGTAAAACTATAGAAAATAAAACTAAAAGTTCAATAAGAAATAGTTTTAATCATCAACACCACAAGAACCAACCAACTAGACTCTAACTCACCAGGTGACATCTTGGGGATTAATTTATTTTTCAGTAAATAAAAAAGTATTTAGTTTTAATATTGAGCATAACTTTATTTCTCATAATAAATTTTTATAATACTCAATGTGGTACCATGTATTAGGTACTGACAATTTATTTTATTGTCACAATAGAATATAAATACTTTGAATATAATTTCATAGAAAAAACAAATAAATATATATAAATATCAAAGAATAAAATAGGTTTTTTGAAAATCTTTGATACATGTATGTTGTACATACCTAAATATGTGGTTTTACAAACCGCCTAATTTAATATAATAATCTATAAAATTTTGTTTTATTGATAAAATAATTTACAAGTTATTTTTTTAACAAATTACTAAAATACATAACATTATATAATAATTATGCAATAATATTATGATGCTCACTATTTCAAAACTTCTGGCGATAGTTCAATTTTTTTTTAAATATAATCTCTTTCCATGGTTAAAGGGCTATTTTTAAATATCTGAAAAATAACAAAAATGAAATGACTGTTTCATATTAATTTTCCTTTTTTAATGCAAGAGATGAATATGTTTTTTTTGTATTTTGACTTAACAATGGAAAAACTAGAATATCATAGAGACAAATAACTTAATTTGGTATGTACTTAAATTACAAATACTAATAAAAATGATTGTCTATTAAAACTAAACAATGTACAGTAACCTAATAAATAAGGTTTGGTTGGAAGATTTTTTTTATTCACGCCAAGGGGGCTTTTACAAAACAAATGATCAATACCAAAACAATGCTGTTATAAGCAAAATAAAGAACACATCCATAAGATTGAATGTAAGCATAAACTTAAACATAAGCAATAGAATGAAACGTAAGCAAAAATAAAACGTATTTGATAAGATAAAAAGCATAAAAGATAAAAAATTAGCATTAGATAAAACATAAGTAATAGAATAAACCGTAAGCAACAAGTAAAACGTATGCATAATATATTACAATACATAATCTTACATCATACATAACATTATAATTATAAGAAAAAACTACAAACAGTAATGTCAGTAAAATAGAAGTAATATAATGTATTGTTTGTTATTTTATGTTTGATATTGCTTAAAAGGAATAAGCCCGCCCTTGTACTCTTGCTATGTAATTGTACATGAAGTTTTAAATAAATAAACATATGATAATAATGATTTTATGAATTGTGTTAATATAATAAATAATGGCTCTTGGAGTCCTTTTTGTTTTTTCTATTTTGAGAACTGTGCTGTAACATATTCGGCGCTACCCTAGGATCTCCAGCTTGTATTTTTTTCTGTTGTTTATATTTGAAGATGGTTAAGTGAATTGAATGCAACGTTGATGGGTATTGTAGCACCACCACGCAGGGGTTAAGTGAACATGTTTACCTGAAGACATGTCTACTGCGGCAATATGCGGTGATTGGTTTCTCTACAAACGCCTGTTTCTGGAGTAGTACTGTGCTGCGTGCATTCTAGTCAAGTCCCTCTCGCTCATTGTAGGCACCCTGGGCTTCGCTTCAGGCATTATGGCACTACCAAATACTGACAACTCCTCTTCATTCTCATTACAGATGGACTGGCTCATTTCCAAGTTGGCTATTTTTCTGCAAAAAATCATAAATTAGAAGTGTTTACCTACTCTGTAAATTGGCAGTCAAAGATTACTATAGTTGCACCTACAGATTGCCACACAAATCCTAATTTACCTGGACATTTTTTCTCTTGCGAAAAAAAAATATATATCATTTGAATCTTATCCGTGGCAAAAAAATTATGCTTCACTGTCAATTAATAACTATAGTAAAAGTAATAATTTAATAGCTGCAATTAGTTAATTCGAAGTTAATTTTCCTATAAATCCTTAGAAAGAAAATTTAATTTAAAAAAAACTGATTAAAAACTTACGGCCTGCCTGGAAGTTTATCTTCTGGGAGCCAACAGTGCAGGGAGAACGGGCGTGCCATCTGAAACACTCCTCTACATAATTTAATATCAATAATACCATGCTAAGAAGTAAAGACATTTTTAGCATGCAATTATCACTATTGATTTAATTTAGAAATATTCAAACTCGGTTCAAACAAAACTTTCAAATTTCCATAATTGTGCAGTTGGCAATGGCAGTTGGATACAAATTTAAAAATGGATTTGGTTTCACACTTTCAATTTTGTTTGCAGCCATTACTATTTCATGGGAACTTACCTTTTGTATCGATTTTTTCGATTTGTTTTTAGTACTTTGTGTTGTATTTACTTCTGGTAAGTACTGAAAGTTTTTTGACAAAATTCCCATCTGTTCCACTGATTCTGTGTAAAAAAATATTAGATGTTACTTCAGTATCTTTTTATTTATTTATTTTATTTTATTTATTTGGGATATCAACAGTAAATACAGGTTATAAAAACATAGACAAAACAGTAAGATAATAAACCAATAACAGATATCCACAAGTATACAGGAATAAGTATAACAAACAAGAAAAAGGTGTAATTGTGTATGTGTGTGAGTGGTGGTGTGAATGAGAGAGGAGTGTGTGGTGGTGTATATAATGTATGTTATAGTGGGTGAGAATGAGAGAGGAGTGTGTGATGGATGATTATAAGTATGTAATAGTGGATGAGAATGAAAATGTGTATAAAAACGAAAAATAAAAATAGCTCTAATTGGAACCTATTAATTGTTTTGCAGCTTGTAATTTGAATCTTGTTTTTATTGCATATAAATGGGTCGATTGTATTGAATTTAGAATTATATTCTCTAACTAAGCGTATAAGAGGGGAATTTTGAGCATAATTCGTACGCACCACTGGTACGGAAATAATGATTTTGATGTGTGACGAGTACGGTAAGCTGGTGTATTGAAGCCTATTCCGGAAACTAGTGTCTCACTATCTAGGCGTCCACTAATTATATCATGAAGAATACCCATATCCAATTGTAAACGACGATCACTTAAGCTAAGAATGTTATGCTTCTTGCAAGAAGACTTGTAGTTAAGATCGTTTAACTTACATCTCCAATTAAGGTGCTTTAGGAAAGTCCATTGGATTTTTTTCGAATCTTTCTTTATGTGTTATATAGTTAGGAGACCAAACACAAGAAGCATATTCAAGTAAGCTACGAACAAATGCAAAATACACCATTTTAATACAACCAATATCACTGAATACCTGACATGTACGAAGAACGAAACCAAGGTTTCTGTGTGCACGACTTGTAATGTTGTCAAAGTGATCTTCAAAGGTCAGTTTTTTATCCAGTATTACTCCTAAATCACGCACAGAATAAACTCTCTGATTGGTTGATTTGATATGAACTAGACATTTAGATACGTTTACATTAATCCTATTTTTTAAATAGTATTCGCTTAATCTATTGAGGTCATCCTGAAGTTCGTGACAGACAGAGGAGTTTTTTTGAAATTATATGTATATTTTAGTATCGTCCGCATACATCAAAAAACTTAGCGTTACGAACAACGACATATATATCATATAGGTATGCGTTATAAAATAAAGGGCCTAGGTGAGATCCTTGTGGAACTCCTGATACAAATGTTTATAAAGTTTGATCTATAACCTCAAGAACGACCGCCTGGCTTCTGTTTTTTAGATACGAGGAAATCCATCTGTATATATCACCACGTATCCCCAGTTTTTAAGAGTTTTTTTCATAAGAAATTATGTGGTCAACTCGGTCGAAGGCTTTTTCAAAGTCCGTGTAAACCACGTCCACCTGTTCCGAGTTGTCCATACAGCGAAATACAAAATCGGTAAACTCAATTAGGTTAGATGTAGTAGACCTGCCCTTGAGAAATCCATGTTGTTGAGGAGGTATTCCTTTAACAATCACAGGATAAATTTTTGCTGTAAACAATTTTTTTCGAAGACTTTGCTAAAGGAATTGAGAATGGAAATACCCTGTAATTTGATATTTGAATCTTGGACCCTTTTTTATGTTATAGGTAGGATATGTGCTTCTTTTCCATTTCAGGGGAAAGTAACCCTGTTCTAGTGAACTATTAAATATTAAATTTAACGGTATACATAAAAGATTTAGCACAATTAACAATAAAATATGGAGGAATTCTATCACTACCAGCACCACCATTGCAATCTAGAGAAGATAAAATTTTAAGTATCTCGCATTCGGAAGTACGAAGATATTGTATTGAGCCACCGTTATCGCAGTATGGTGGGTCAAGATTATCATCAGGATAAGAGGTTGCAGGTTTACTAAATACTGAGCCGAAGAAGTCGTTGAATCCTTGGCAAATTGAATGGCCTTCATCATATTTCCTCTTTTTATATTCGAAAGAACGTGGGTAAGCTGAACCACCCCTTCGTGCTTTTATATAACCCCAAAGCTGCTTAGGATTGGTTTTAATATTGTCTTGCATAGACAAAACATACTTTTGAAAGCAATCTTCTTGCAATATTTTCTGTCGATTACGCAGTAATGAAAACTCATCATAATCGAGAGGGTTAGCAAATTTTTTCCATTTAGCGTGAGCTTTATCTTTTTCTCTAATTAATTTTAACAAGGGAAACATTAAACCAAGTAGGATACAATCGTTTACGATTACGGTTGTCAAGAGGAATGTATGCCTCGATTAATTCATTAATGATATTGTAAAATTTATTAATTGTATCATCCAAGGATAAACAAGAAAATTGTTGAGGCCAGTTGATTTGCATCAGCTTTTCATTAATAAGGTTATAGTTGCCTTTCCGAAATCGTCTTATAGGACTGTTGCTTTCGGTGAAAGGAATGGAGAAAATGTCAGTTACAAGCACTTCAAGAGAAGGGTGGAAAACATCTTCCTTTACTAGAGAAAAGCTGGAACGAATGGTTTCCGATACAAAGTTACTAAAGACGAGATCAAGAGTATTATTTTTGGAAATTCTTAGTTAAGTTATATTGACAAAAATTATGCCTCGTAAACAATTCAATCAAGTCTCTACTTCCTTCCTGTAACTCAACAGAGCCTTTATGGATGTATACCGGTGAGTCAAAAAGAGTTCCAAAGAATATTAGGAAGATTAAAATCACCCGCGATAAAAAAAAAGTCATTGTTTAGATTTAAGACGTTGTCGAAAATGGAAGATAAACGAATTATGTGTTGAGATAATGAATTGTTAGCATTTAGACTACTAGGTCCGTTTGGAGGGGCATAAGCAGAACAGATATGTAAATCTCGGATGGATGAGTTTGGGTGTGTCAGATTGCATTCTGGAGCTTAGTGAGTCTGATGGAATGGTAACCCATAGGCATTCAGAGTCAGGACGCATCCATTCGGGGCGTATTCTGGCGCCGAAACTTTTATGCACTATGATCATTACCCCTCCTCCGTCTAATTTGCCGCTGACAACTCGGTTACGGTCGAGACGGAAAACATCGTATCTGCTGTCACAGATTTCAGAGTCAATAATATTCTTGCATAGCCAAGTTTCAGTGATAATTATCACATCATAGTTGTTAATAAGAATGTTTTGATAAAATATAGGTAATTTAGAACGAAGCCCGTTAGTATTTTGATAATAGATATTTAACTTATCGCCTGTGATTGTTGTTTTTGAATTGAGAATTAAACATGGTTCTGAATGATGCAATAAATAATACATTTTATGAATGAAGGAAATTCCACTAAATATAGGATTGTATGTGTTAATAATATGTGTGTGTATATGTAAAACGTGTAAATATGAATATGAGTAGTGTGTAAAAAATAAGAGAGATACAAAAAGGATAGCAAAAAAAATTACATATAGTTATAATAAAGTTCACTTCTTTGTTTTTAAGGATTGCAGCTTTTGAAAATCCGAGTAGTTTCTTATTAAAATTCGCGGAGATCCATCAGACTTTCTTAAATAAATGTTGCAATCCCTAACCCAAATATATTTGTAATTGGCTGTGGAAAGGATGAGTCTTGCACTCCTTTAGTAGTCTCTTATTAAGTGGTGTCAGATGGTCGTGCACATATATGTTTCTTTGTTCTCCTTGTATCCTCAAGTCAGATGTTGTACAAGGCGTTTTTTTTCTGAGCGAAGATAGCAGGTTATCCTTAAGTTGCTTGGATCGTAGTTTCGCAATTATGTTTTTAGGACGACCGGTGTCAAGCTTGACCGTCTGAACTCGGTGGACAAATTCAAAGTCTTCCTGCTTTAGGGTTACTCCCAGCAAATTTTGCGATGTCTAGTAGAACTTCCGCAGGAGAGTCATTAGGACGCTCGGGTACGCCGGAGATTTCAAGGTTGTTTAAACGAAGCCACTGTTGATGAACTTGAAATTGACTCTCAAGTTCGGATACGCGCTCCTGAGATTGTTTTAATTTATTCCCTAGGTCAGCTATTTTTTTCGTTGACCTCAATGGAAAATAAAGTTCAAAGCCTCGGTGATTTCAGTGATGATGACTTCTTTTATACTGGACATCAAGGATTTATTAGAATTTTCTATCATGGCTCTCATTGTCTCGCTAAGTTTTTCTTCCAGGACAGAAGAAATAGCCTGAACTGATGGTGAAGGCGTCTGACGACTGGAGTTATTAGAGACGGTGACAGCATGCGGGCTTGACGATCTTGAACGTGGATCTTGAGATCTGCATAAATTGCACTTCCAGCTCGCGCGGGTCATCTGAGACATACCTTTGAACGCGGCAGAGGAGGTTTCCGAACATGAGAAGTGAACGCTTACATAGCATCTGGAACATCTTAGTGCTTTAGTCGGACTGACGTTTTGATGACACAGTTTGCAATTCATTTTATTCATAACTGAATATTGCTCAATGAATGTATGCGCCTGTCACTCTGCAAACTGCACAGCACAAATGCAAAACGGCAACCTGCGCCTTGTGCAGGCAAACTGTGAAGCACCAACGAAACTCAGCCAATCAGGATGCAGGAAAGTGAGCTCACTTTCAACGAATGATAAAATAGTTAACTGCCGTTGTAACCAATGAGAGAACGCCTCGATTACTGTCAGCACAAATATTTTCACAACGAAAGTTATTTTCAAAAAGGATTTTGGAATTGAAAACTCACTTCATTAGAGAAATCCAGTGAACAATCATAAAATCCACCATTCAAAATACACGAAATGCACTTTCACTATGTGATTTAATTACTTTTTACTCGAGAAAATGTTTATGATGTGTGGAGCCTCTGCAGACACTTGTTTACAATACAAAATATGTATATAACTGTCATCAAAAAATCAAAAAATATCGATCATTTCTTCTTAAAAAAATACTTACCAGAATGAACTAAAGATGAGGTCTTGCTAACCTTTCTAAGCAAAGCTGGTGGTAAAAAAGATTCATTTTCTTTTTCTATTTCTATAGCATCATGATTTCTTATTGATGAAACACAGGAGCAGCTTTTGGAAATATGACAATTTTGGCAGAGTTTTTCTTCAGAAGCGCACTTTTTACAGAGACCACCAGTAGTTGCTTTCTGTTTTCTGAAATGTTGCTCTTCTCCTAATCCAGAATCTGACTGACTTGTACCGTGTTGGGTGTTTTTAGGGAATACAACTTTCATTTCTACGTCAGATGGTAATGCTGTATAGCAACTTCCTGCTAGAGTCACGGACCAGCCCCCTTGGATAATATAAATGGGATTAGTTCTCAATTTGTTAATGTTTCTAATTAATGCTACAGTACACATTATTTTTACTCTACATAATATACTTGATTTTCTTTCACAAAAAGAACTACTTGTACTTATGTGTGAGCTAAAATCCTAATAGGTTAATTGGTATTTAAACAAGCAGGTCACTTTCCAGTTGTGTTTGATGTAAGAATTTGAGGTTTTATTTACTTCTTGAAAAAGCACTTTGTTTTTCATTACAAAATTCATCGGGTCACTATTTCAGTGATCAGTACTAGCCTCGAACCACGAAAAGTTCCCAGCCGAGCCTGCGTACAAACTGATAGTCAATTTTTTTAAATAGAAATACTTTCAGAAGGTGTTAAATAATAGACTTCCTACTGCAATTTTTTTTTTGCATAAATATGATTAAAGGTGCATATTTTTAACAAAACGCAATTCTAAATCGTTCATAATCATTTACGTCATTGCATGATCTTTACCTAAAATCAATTACCAAATTTCACACATTTTAAAACTGACAGACATATTTTTTTTACCTCTGTCTGACAAACATGTTAAGATATGAATAAAAACGGTGCTGCATTCAATCTAATGTGTAAAATTTCTCATAAAGATAAAATGCCATTTTTACCTGCGACATTTTGATAAGGCAATCTAAATGCTTCTTCTTTCTTAGGATTCTTGCGATTAATGTTCCTCCTTTGGCGAAGATTGTTATTGGGAAGCCATCTCGGTACGAGAGCGGGACAAGTCACCCCTACCTCCGAGTCACTACCACTACTTGTTGTGTCTGTTGACCTACTGAAACTTTCATTCATAAAAGGACTGGGTAACTTTATTCTCTTGTTTTCAATACTCTCCTTACTCTCGCTTTTTTGTAAGAGAATTTCTTTTTTCTTTTGACTTATTTTTCCATAATCTATTTCGAAATGTTTTTTACCTGTATGATCTTTTGTGTGTTTATTTGTGTTTGAAGTGTATTTAATTCTTTCGGTTAACTTTGAATATTTTTCAGAAATGACTGGCGAGCCTGTGCTTGTTCCTTCACTTTTATCATTGGTTTTAGAGAACTTACATAATGCTAAATCATTAATTTTTGGACTTTCCTCTGGAGTCTTACAAATCATATTGTTAGAAGATTGACCTGTGTGTGAATTGATTTTTTCTGGAAAAGGTGGTTTGTGGTTGATGCTGATTTGTTTGATATTATTTCTGCTATCCATTGTCCTCAATATTCTTTGAGAATGTGGAGCGGATTTTTTTTTTAATTTGTCGGCACTTATCTCCTCTACAACTTCCCTATCAGAAGGATTGGAAGATGGGTGAGAACCTTAAAAAAAATCTATTATTATTTGGAAATTTGTTTTATTTTACATGTTTTTTTTATATTACAGAAACAACAGAATTCTATAAGTAAATAAATATATTGACAGTGATACAAACTAAGAGCTATTGTGCTGGTGAGAGAACAATATTTATAAAATAGAACGATGTGCGGAAACGGTGCAGTGTGGAATCGTTGTACTGGTGATGTTGACTGTACCTTCGTGTTCTGGTGAATATCCGGTTTGTGGACGACAGAATCCCGCCCAGCCATCTCTGGTCCCTAGAGCTTGTTTCCCTTTCATTTTCTTCAGTTTAGCTGCGCTTGGCGTCTTCTCAGCGGGTATAGGACTTGTAGCGGTAGATACAAACTGTGATATTGGAGACGTCGATGCGTCAAGTATAACTTTTTTAGATTCTCGAGGAGAACTTTGTGTTTCTACATCTTCTGTTAAAATCTTGGTACTTTTGAATTCCATCGGTGATATTGGCTTTATGTTATGATTTTGAAATGTTGCTTCGGATGTGGAATTATTCTCATCCATTTCCGATATTGTCTTCATTTCTTGTATTTTTTGAGTTGTGAAATCTGAGAGATTAGAGTTATTGTTGTAATTGTCAATGTGATGTAGTTTGATTTCATTAGGTAAAGATTGACGTCTATTTACCTTGGTGACATCTTCATTTGATGACTCGATGCTAAAACTGCTTCTCTCTTCGGGAATAGCATCAAATTTTTGTTTATATTTTGGAATTGATGCCAATTTTTCAATATTTTGCTGCGGTACAGATGCCCTCCTGCCGTGTATTTCACCAGAGGAAGAAAGTTTTTTAACAATGGGATGCGCAGGTTTCATTTGAACTGAAGACAGCAAATTTGGTTTTCTTTTTCCTTCTTGAATATCTTCATTAAAAGCATCGATAAGTATGTTCGCTATAAGTTGATCCATTTTAGAATTTGTATTCATGTAGCTGCTTTGGTCGTTTTTTGCAACAGATATATTATATGGTGGTTTACTATTAGGTGTGATCGACATCGTTTATAAGGTTTGTGTAGGCTTTTGTTTTTAGAAATTTTGTGAAGTTTCTCCCCAACTGGAACTGGTATTTTTGACCTCTTGCCATATTTTGAAGAGCTCAAGTAATTCTGATTATCATCTGACTGTGGTTCTGGAGAACTGTCAATGCACTCAACAATCTCTAAAATCTCAACATGCTTGTTGCCCTCTTTAAATTCTGTCTTTTGATAAAGTCTTCTTGGTCCCGTTAGGTTTGGATTGTAATTAGGTGGTTGACATTCGTAGTTGTTTTTGACATTATTATTGTTTGTATTTAATTTTGCAATATTATTATTTTTCTGATTCTTCAGACTGCTGGATTTTTTATCGTATGATTCTACTTTACTACTTTCTTGAGATTTTGCCTTATTTTTTGTTTTAAACTGCATATTACCTTGTTTGTCTATAACAAATGACTCAAAATTGTTAAGGTTGTTTTCATCTTTGTTTAGTAATTTTTCAGCTCTCTGTGATAATTTTTTTTCAGAAGATTTATGTTTAAGGACATCTGGAAAGTTACTTTTGGATTGCTTGAGACATTGACTAGTTTTATCTTCTTCAGTATTTACCTTTTCTACAACTTGATCTATAACATGACTTAAAATTTCAATGCAATCTTTTTCGTGTTCATCTCTTAATCTTTGTAATCCGGCAAGTTTTTGATTTTCTAATTCCCTTTTTAACTGTCTCGATTTTTTCCTTTTGTAATGCTCTTTACGAAGCTCTCGCTTTTGCTGTCTTTTATAAAGTTTTTCCTTGATTTTTTCAGGCATGTGTTCAGCCACAATAAGTTTATCTGTTTCAAGTTCGATTGCATCTTCCTTTATAGGAACGAAGAATGTTTCACTTCTTTCTTTCGGAACTCTCACTGCTTTTTCTAAAGTATTTTCAGGTAATAATGATATAATATCACCTCTCACAGGAGTATTGTCATGTTTTGACATTTTTTTATTATGTCTAGAATCATTGCTAAGGAATCTCGGTGAGTTAGGGTCGTCCAAGCTATCCACCATACTCAAGCAATCTGACTCACAACTTGAGCCATCATCATCCGATGATGTATTTACCTCCATGGACTCAGAATGAGGTATCGCTGAGAATCTAGGAACAACTATAGGAATTTGTTGGGGTTTTTGGTGCGTACTTCCTGATCCTATATTACTAAGTATGTTACTTTTATCAGCTACGTCATTCTTTACAGTGAATTTACATTCATCAAGTTCTGAATTATTGTTGATGGAAGAGTTTGGGCAGTTATCAGGCGCAAGTTGATTATTTGTCAATCCATTTTTTTGTGTATCTAAACACAAATCGGGTGTGTTATACTCAATCTCTATACTATTCATCATTTTGTTCAAACTGTTGTCGACAAACACATCGACATCAGTTGACATTTCAAGATGAGAAATATTCCTGTACACAGACCCACAGAATAAATTATTTGTCGATTCATCTAAACAAACGTTATAATTTGAATCTACATTTTGTGTACTATTTTCGAACATTTTATTTAATTTCTGTAAAACAGCTTTGGAAGGTTTATCATTTTCAAGTGTTTCACTGCTTCTGTTGTTTTCGTTGTCAACTATATCGCTTTTAGAGTCACTTAAATAGAACTGTGTATTATTTATAAGGCCAGTGTTGTTATTGTTTTGATGAATATTTAAATCATTATTACTATGGGATGTTTCAGTGTCTATAGAATCGAGAGTATTATCATCTATGTTAAGAATACAATCTTGAGGATGCAATATATCCGAGTATCTAAAAATATTGTTTCCATCTAAATTACTACTGTTTTCTAAATAATACGACTGCTCCTCATCGTGGTAATCTTTTGTTTCTCCTCCTCTTTCCCTAATCTCAGTTTGGCAGATAACGGGAAATGTTTTGGATTCTGTGGAATACGATAGAGAATGGGTTTGTTCTTCGATAATTGTAGTTTCCAACAAATCTTTATCAGGCATTTGAGTAAGAAGTGAAGTCATGATTGATTCACTTGGTAGGTTGAGGGGACTAGCGCACACATTATGTAACTTCACTTTAATTTCTTTTTCTAAAATACTCAGCTTAAATTCTTCGTCAGTATTAAGATTTATTTCATTGATTTGATCTGTCATGGTATTCAAACTATCAATTAAAATATTTGAGACATATTGATCAATATCAATAATATTACAAGGTTTGAGGGAACTGATGTCATTGTTAATACTTTTCAGTTTTTCATAATTCTTATGGTTTTTCAATTCACGATTTTCACTAGCTTTTTTAATTTGATCAAGAAATGCCGATGAACTTAGTGTTTCCGACACAACAACTTCCAAACACTCAAGAGTGGAATTATTTAAATCGCCATATCTTAGCTTGGTGTACTCTGGATTTTCGACACATGTCACTACATCACTAGTCAAGTCGGTGGTACTCATGTTTTCAGAATTTGATATGCTTCCTGATTTTGATAAATTTTGATCCGAATCGTCGTTTGAGTTTATGTAATTTTTGTTGCTGTCGCAATCATTCACAATTGTTTCTGAAATTCCTGTATCAGAAAACTCTAGATTATTAAAGTTATTCATCCTGTAATTAATACTCTCGTCATTATCATACTTATTTCCTTTGCTTGAAGGTGTAGATGTTTCGGAATTCTCAGTATGTGTTACTTTACTAGAAGTTGTGATGGAGCTTTGTGTAGATACAGCAGAATCACTAGGTGATGAAGTTTCTCTATTAAGAGTTGAAGGTGTGGTACTCGACGTTTCCGTTGTAGTGATTTTTTCTGTAGATGTCGTTGTAGGATGAGTCGAAGAGCTTTCAATTAAAGAACTATCGGGTTGCTCCAAAGGATCGGAATATTGCGACTTGTCTATATTAAGCTTGTCCAGATCATCGTTGGAGCATGACTCTTGACTTAACGGAGCGCTTGAATCAGTGACGCTGGTAGATCTGATTTCAACTGTCGGAGAATCGTAAGAATTCATGTAGATACAAACACTTTTTCTTCTCTTCCTCGGTGATTCGGAAATAACATCGGAGTAGCCATTTGTCGATGAGACTCCGGCAGTTTCTGGCCGAGTAGATATTTTACTTCTCGATTGTGTCACATCGTCGCTCGAGTAACTGGTGGATGATCTAGTAATCTCGCTTGTGACATCGGAGACACTGTTGCCGTCTGTTGTCGGATATGATGACGTGGCTAACGAACTCAGTCTCAACTTGGGAGATCCTTCACTGAGAGATGCCGTTTTTAAAGACGATCTCTCGGAAGGAGCGGAGGCGCTGGCTAGTAGGCTGGGAGATGTGAGTTGACTTTTACTTTCTCTCAGTAACATGTCTCTGGCATTTTCCAGGTGGGTTATGTACCTTTCTGGGCTGAATCCCCGACTGGGGAAGGGGATGAGTTTCTTGGGTGATCTGGATGTCCTGTAGAGTTTATGTGTCGGGGAGGAATGGTTGGTGTCGCTCCGGACAGCGGAGGGAATGCTCTTCTCGGAGAGTTTCCTGCAGGCCTCGCAGTTGTCGGAGCTGGGGGAGCAGGAGTCCCAGTAACGCAGCTCGGAGTGCGAGCCCCCCTGGCGGCCCCACAGGCGGCGCAGCAGCGGAGAGGGCCGCGGGGCCCCCAGGCCGCCGGGCCCCGGGGCTCCCGAGCGCCCCCCGCGCCGCAGGGGACTCCACCCGCGGGGGGAGGGGGCGCTGCCAGCTTCACTCTCCTCGCTTTCTGACTTCTGTTGGGCTAGTTTGTACCTGAAATCAGAAAAGACCGTTTGGTTTCTGTAAAAAACTAATGCTATGGTAGGTACCTACACCTACTGTATCAAATATATAATATGTTTGTATTTTAACCAACACAGCCGTGGTAAAATATAACATTGTATACAAACATTTATTTCAAAGTACAGTAACTTTAGTTTGTTTTTTTTTTTTTAAACTTGAAAATAACCGAGATATTTAGGGATCTCCCTTAAATTCAAAATGGCGGTTAACGCAACTGTTGAATTTATACCACTACCAATGACCCCCCTAAAGGTAGAGTAATACAATAATTCCTAAAGAGAATACTTAGACGCATAATATGTCTAACCCCGCTTGGCAAACTTGAAATCGAACAAACTAGATTTAAATAAGTAAATGAATATAGAAATATGTTTACTTTCTCATGACCGTCTCCGGTACCGAATACCTCCGGCGGAGCAGGCCGGGGGAGGCGCCCCCGCGGGCCCTTGGGGGCGCCATGGGAGCGGGGCCGGGGCCGGAGCCCGCCGGGTGGTCCGCCGGGGAGGGCGGAATCTTCTGGCTGGAAAAAATATATATATATTACTACTAATCAATTTAATGTTTTAAAACCGTCTTAAAACTTTACACAATTTAAAAAAAATAGATATAGAGTTTGCAGTGTACTTTATAATAAAACAGTAAATAATAGCTTTAAGACCTAGCAACATAATTATGTTGGTATACCTAAGTCTTCGAAAAAGAATTTCAGAGAAGTGTCATTCTACACTTGCAAAATACTACCTTGCCAAGTGACAACTAATGACCCACTACGTCCCTCACTACGTCATCACTAGGCATCTACATCATCACTAGACATCTACGTTTCAAAGTGTGAGTGTACGCTGGAGTCCTTAGCCGAAGTGGTGTTATGAAATTAACCATAGAAAACGTATATTTCTAGAAAATTTGTATGGAAACGCCGCTTCTATTTATTTATTTATTTATTTTTTTATTCATTATAAACGCCTATACAGGCTTTTCATAAAAGTAGAATACAAAAATATTAGCAAATACATAAAAATGAAAAATATATATAATACATAATATGCCATAAATACACAACAATACAATGCTAAAGTTTATTACAAAATGACTTGACTGATCCAATGCTGGAGTTGAAGAGATCAACACCCTCGCACACCAAGTTGCCATTCCTTTGAATCCTATTTATGGCGTAATTATAAGTAATTTCTATTTCCTTTTGAATCAAATTTAACGGCGTGGTGCGACCCGGTTATGAAGCGTGACCTCATTTCCGGTGTTTGGATCAAACAAACGTTTATTTCTTGTATTGCGACCCGGTATGTGAAATCTGACCTCATTTTTGTAATCTACAACATTGACAGTCAAGTTTATTATTTATTAATGAATTTATATATTGTAAAAGAACAACATCATTTGTATCTACGGTTGCTTAGATTTTAATATTGATAATAGGGCATCATAATCTATATCCGCATCACACAAGTTCATCTTTATACGCTACATATTTCAAAAATATATGCTGTATAGTCTCAAGAAAGTTTATATGAACTTGGTAATACGGAGTCCAAATTACCGACGCGTACTCCAAACTGCTTCTGACAAGAGAACAGTAAAGGGTTTTTATGCAACCTATATCTGAGAAGTCGCGTGTGTGCTTCTCTTTACCAAACCCAGCACTCGTCTAGCCTTGCTACCAACCGCATGGATATGTTCAACAAAGTCACACTTCCTGTCAAAAACAATTCCGAGATCCTTTACAATGTCTAATCTGCCCAATAAATTTACTATCAATCACATACGAGAATATTATAAGGATTCTAGTGAATTCTTTTTCAAAGACCCAATTCCCAATTTTCTGAATAATTTTGCCGTTTTTTATTTTGCTGTTGTACACCTAATATTATGAATAGGCATGAACGAACATGACGGATATTAATTATTATGACTAATGAAGGAGATTTTTCATCCAAATGCATTAATTTTAAACAGCTTGTATATCCCTGAAGTTAAAATTAAAAAAATATAAGTGGGAATAGTGAAATAATAAAAGCTGTAAAAAGCGAGTGAGTGATTCTTTTAATTTAATTAAAACAGAGTCTTTTTTTATTTTATTAATTTTATATGAATACTTAATTGTAATGTTTAATGTTGTAAAATTTTCGGGTAAAATTGGGAAAAAAACGTTAAAGTTTTTGAAAACGTATTTTTTATTTGAAAGTATATTCGAGGCAGAGACTTATTCGAGGTCTGCTGAAATATCAAAAGAGGGTCTGGTTATATGGGCTGGAAAATTACGCAACGAACAGAGGTCACATTGCAGATTTTTGGTAAAACATTGAATATTTCTCTCACGGTCAGCTAAGGTTATCCACTGACCCTTAGACTTTAAAATATGATCGTGAACACGCCATACACATTTCTGTTTTTTCCATTCTAAGATGGATTCTCGTTTTTCTTTCCCCGCCTTAGCGACAGAATGTTTTGACGTTTCCGCTGGTTGCTAGGCATTTCCGCGATTATTTTACACCGCGGATTCATATGTCTAGCTTTATTTTGTCACGTCTCAGTGATTGATTGCTACGACGGAGATTTGCAAACTGAAAAAGCTTTTTAGTCAAATTTGAAATACTTTTGACTGCTGTAAAGTGAGAATATTTTTTATTTAGTAAACTAGACAAATTAATTTTAAGTTTCGCACATTTTGGCACCATTTACTTTAAAATTCGTGAATGTAATTCACACTTATTTGTTCCTACATTAACTGTCAAATATATTTTGAATGACAAGTTCCTGGTTGACTTACATTCAAAAGCAGGGGTGGGCTGCCAATTTTTTAACAAGGGGCTCGCGGGGGGAGGTTGTTGGGAGGGGGGTTTCGTGGGGATGGGCGGTGGGGGGAGGGGGAGGGGGAGGTGTATCATTTTGTTCTAACTATCAAAAACACTAATACATAATAATGAAAAACAATTAAAAATACTTAATATGCACATCAAACGACAAAATATAGATATGACTTGTTTTTTTACGGTAGAAAATTTTATAATTCAACAAATCTAATATTAGTTGCAAATATACTTACCTACCTCAGATTTCAATAGTGAAGTGTTCCAAGATTGGCGCAACTATTTCATGTTGATTAAAAATGTTTTACTATATTATGACAAAATAATATAGTAAAACATTTTTAATAAATTTTTATTGCGCATCCCTAATAAATATATTTCTCGAGAAATTTCAAAAGGCAACAAAGTTTGAGGTTTCATAATACATTTGAGCCATCCACTGAAATTGCATTTATGTACTGATTTGATCTGAGAATATTAATTTCTCTTAATTTAACAAGGGGCTCGCCGGCCCAAGTCAAATTTAACAGGGGGCTCGCGCGAGCCCCTCCGAGCCCCCTGCAGCCCACCCCTGTTCAAAAGTGACTTAAAAAATACACAGTTTTTCTCCGAACTCTATTTAAAACTTATTTCTGGTACATACTAACTTTTTATATGGCTAGCCCCCAATAACTTTATAAAAATATCTAAAACGATATAGAATTATTTAAGAATAACCATGGTGATGTGCGGCGTTTGCTTTCCGAGTGAAATCACACTTGTTGAGTTTTTTTTTCTTATAATTTTTTCTAGAATAATCTTACGATGAGAATATTTTTCTTTCTTTTTTATCTATTTTTGTTACTACCTGTGAAAACCTCTAATTGGTCTAGGTACTCTGTTTTCTTTAATGATTATTTGACTGTTGGTTTTCCTATATAAATAAATAAATAAATAAAATACACTAAAAATACCCATTTAGCATTTTACCGAAGAAAATATGTAAGAGATTTTATTTCGATAAATCACGGACGAGAGATTTATTGTTTTTCTTTACAAGAAGCTTTGTTTATTAATAATTATCCAATTTTATTAAAAAATGCCATAAATTAGGCAGTTTTCTCTACGTTTGCCGATCCCCTCGCTAAACTCCGGGAAAACTTTTTGTTCTCGAGCGGTTACCCGCTCGTACCCAAAAGTAAAAAGTTTAATTTCCCAGAAAGTTGTTTTGGAGCTTCCTTCCGGACTTGGGAATGCTCACTTTGCCGCCCAAAACACCCGCAATATGTTATTACAGGGAAAGTGGATTTTCCTGAAGGTTGTTTCTAAATTAATGACTTTGGATGATGAAATCGGAAATGGCTGATAATGGTTTAGTAAACATGGTTTTATCTGTTAGCTAATAGAATAGCTGATACCATCTAGTTATTTTTATTAATGCTCCGATATGAAACAAACTAAGTTTATATCTTAACGGTTAATCGATTGGGGGTGGCAATATAAATAAAAAGCGCTGAATGCTTTAGATTTTAGATTATGATAAAATTGCTAGCTATTACTCCTCTGATTATCTTGGTATCAATACCTATTATAATGTGAAGTAGAGTGTACGCCATAAGATTTTATTTTCGTTCCACTGCACTGCGTTTAAAAAAATAATTTTTTCGAAGCTATTAAAATATATTGGAAATGATATGATTTTTACATACATTTTCAAATTGGACATAGTATGAAATAATTTAACCATAGTATTGGGAATGTAATGCCTCGAAGTGTTTAGTTTATATCATTTAAAAACTATTGAAATTCGAAATTGTTATATTCTCTCGTCATTTGAAGCAAAATGCAAATAAAAACGTAAATAAATCGACTTTACTTGGGAACTTAAAAAGTGAAATGTGTTAAAAGTTATGTTTATTTGACTTGTGCATCTTTGTTGTCTGTATATCGCCTTACCTCCTCGTGGGGGTAATGAGACCAGAATAGAACTTCCAGAAGGAGAACGTCTCATCCAATATTAAAATCAATTATTATACCTTCTGCCGGCGCAGTGTGCCGCGTATGGCCTTAGAAAAATTGCCCCAATATACTGAACATTTATTAGGGTCTACTTTACCCCTCACTTCATTCATTTTTACATTTAAGTCAGTGTTTTATTTTTAAGTCAGTGTTTTTTTAATTTATTTTTACCTGCGTTATACATTATGCATCATATTATACACATTTTGCAGAACTACATAAAAGGTGATCGGTATAATAATATACCTAGTCCCAATGTTAAATTTCTCTCTTATTATCCAGGAAGAGAAGAAAAAAAAATCGGAGTTTTTTTCTGAAAATATGACAAAAATATCTCATTCCCTTTTTCTTAGATTTTTCTCATCACGTAGGTATATTTTATGTTTACAAAATATGAAATAAAAAAACTCTCTTAGATGGGTATTATTGAGAGATGGGTAATATTGTGATATGTATTTTTTTCTCATATTTATTGCAGCATTTTTCGGTGGCTTTTGGTTTGTGCTGCTTATTAGACAACATAATAAATATGTCGCACTTTTATTTGTTTGCAGCTGTCGGTAATTTTGTGATATATATTTTTTAATCACCATATTATCACCTAATGTCAGAATTATATCACTATGTACTAATTATATCACACCTACTTTACTATGTACTTACAAATCAATTAATGTTTATAATTCAAATCATATCGATATACAAAGTTTTTCATTTATTAGAAATCCAATTAAAACGGATATTGATTTCAATACAGATTCAATTTTCTCGCATATGGCCTGGGGGAAAAATATTTTAAATTTTACGGCGTATGGAAATACAATTCAGTGCTTTTGCATTAATCATCTCTTAATTACACTTTTCAATTCATTTTTATTGAGTTTTGTCCTTTTATTTATTTATATTTTAATGTCGTGCACACAGTGATATGTTAGGTACAATGAACGAACATCAATTTAAGGTAATATATACAACATAACACCAATTACGTGGACAACACAATGTACAAGACAAATTTCTAAAGACATGAAGTGAGCAAACAATAGTATATAAAGTTATTATGTGTATGTTGTGTTGTGGTATGTGTGTGGAGTGTGGTGTACGTGTTGGGAAATCTGAATATTTAAGCGCAGGAGACAATATGAAGGTTATAATAAGTTTGCGCTACTCAGCCTCCAAACAAACAAACATATTATTATAAATTGTGTGGAAATTATCATAAATCTGAATTTAGTAGGAAGAAAGATAGTTTGTCCTGAAAAATTTAGTAATACGCAAAGAAAAGTTTAGTATCGTAAGTATTATATTTTAACCTCGACGGGTTAACACAAAAAAAAATACATTTAGCAAACAAAGCAAAATTTTGAGATATTATTTTTAAGAAGCATTTACAAAAAATGTACACTTTATAAAAGCCAAAAGCAAGTGCCAGTTTGATAAACTATTACCCATTCCATCAGTATCTGTGGTATATATTATATATCATCATATATCTGCTCATTTTTAGAACTTAGGGCGTTCCTTTACAAGTTTTGTATATATATTTTATTGTTTTATGTAGCAACTAGGGTAGGAGGGTAATTATCATGAATCTCAATAATGATTATATCACCACGGTGGGTGGTGGTTGTAAATGGTTCCTATGGTGTTCTTAAGCCGAAGCAAGGAACCGACCACTTAGCCGAGTGACATTTCATGAATATATTCCTCCATTAACCAAGGACCAGGTACTCCAATGTATTTTTAATTACATTGAGAGACCTTCAAAAACTCCCGACCATAAATTATTAGTTTGAAACTTAATCTTGACACTTGAGATTTTTAACAAAAGGTTTTGAATATATAGCTAATACATTTAAATATCTGAGTAGGATTGTCACGGTTTTATAGGTTTTACGAATGAATAAAAATAGTTGTTCGAAATATCGAATAAATATGAAATAATAATTAACCAGCCTCGTGTTCTTGAGTCTACTGGCATTTCATATAGTATTTCGGTACATAAATCCATCGGACGAGGACATCTACCACATTACTGAAAGCAGTTTGGAGTTAGGAGTCAAGCACCAGGTTCGACTTTGCTAATTGTTTCAATTAGTTAAATTGTATTTCATTGAAATTTACATATTTACGTATAAAAATTTTACATTTAATCGTAACACTGATTGTGAAAATAGTTCACACTTAAGAATTAAAAACGGCGACTTAAACATAACGAGGAATGATTATGCAATACAAGAGTATTGAAACAAATATGAATAAAATAACTTGTATTAATATAATTATCAAAGCATTATTGTATAATACGAAAACGTATTTTCTTTTTTGTTGTTAGTATTTTTATAGCGAAAGGTTGTATGTCGAGTGGTTTGTAGAAGGTTCTAAGTGGTTGGAGGGCATTATACTTACATATAGTATAGGGGTTCGGATCCCACGCTGGGAAAGTAAATACGGTTTCCCTTTTAGTGACGTCATTAGCGGCTGTTCCACAGAAACAAAAAGGTTCCGCAAAGTACAACAAGAAATGGAGAAAACAATTCACCAACACATTAACCCAAATTCTTTCCTCAAACTTTCAGCGCGATAAGAACACAACTGCAGTTTCAGGAAGTCATGTAGAATATTTCATGATCCTGAAAACTGCTAAGTCCCACTTCCTTTATTTAAAGCGTTACAATTTGATTTAAAACATGTTGAAAAATATATTTACTTGCAAATTCAATACTGAAGTGGTCTTGTGGTTCTTAGCTTAACATTTTGAAAATTTCTGGCTCAAGTCAACCTGTGTCAACCGTCATAAACTTTTTTTGTAACTTTGGGCCGTCAAACAATTATTTCAATATTGTGGCTACTGATTTATATGGAGGGATGTTGAGGTGAAAAAATTACTATACGGTTTTATTTTTGAAAAGACCGAAAAAAGGCGCGTTTAAAAATCTCAACGAAAATAACAAAAATTTTACCTCACTGAAAATTTAACATTAAACTTGTATCAATTTGAAATATTAATGAGGAATGAGTAAATAGCATATACATTTTGGATAGATTAAATTAAAGGGCGTAGGTGTGTCTCTATTTTTAGTTATCGTTTGTAACTTTATCTGTGAAGCGCATCTCACTTCCGGTGTGACCATAAATACTCCTCCCCTTCCGGTTCGTTATTTGCAATATTGCCTTGTTCCCCGGACATCCGGAATGCGTTTTTAAGCCACACTGGAGTCGTGGTGTGCTGAATATACCCCATAAACCACACTTTAATAAAGAGGAAAATAAAACCACTCGTATTAACTTTATTTAATTAAATGCTATATATATATTTATACATATATAGTATTTTATGGTTTACGTAATCAATTGGAGTGTAAAACTGTACAAACATTTTAGCGCACAAAATTCATTTCGTAAATAACTTTAATGTTACTACCTACTCAGAAGTTTATCCTGTTTTTATTATATATTTACTCGTCCATTATTATGTTATTTAGATTATTTTTTTAATGTTTTTTTTAAAATTTTTATAAAACATACGTGTATTATATTCCCAGGAGTATTATGTTTTTAAATATTTATCATGTGATTTTACAGTCCTACCTAAATATCTAAGCTAAACGCTCGACATTATAAAATAATTAGTGAAATAATTAGGTAGGTACTTTTACCTAAAAACACAGGTTTACTAAGTCATGATTAACAATTTTTTTAAAGTGGGTAATCATATGAGTATTTTTTATACGGTGCTTCCGATTTCGAAGCATTAATTCTGGATATCGGTAATCTTTTTAGTATTTCGAAATAAAATTTAATAATAATTCTTCTCTAGTTTTTAGTACCGAGAAGTTTCATCCAAACCTTGTGGTAACTATCTTTAGGAAATACTGTCCTGCATAACGTAATAACATCGTGTGAATATATTTCATAACCCATTCTTCGTGCATTAGAGCGTCAGTGTTCATGGAAGCTATGAATTTATAGCTTTTTCGTAATTTCATTTCAAGTCAACCAACCTTACTATACGGCACATTATTACTATGGACACTCTAAGCTATGGACGAATACATAATGAAATGTACTTGCTATCTCTAGAACATTATTATGTCAAATGACAAAATTGTGGCGCAGTTGGACATACGTTTAAGTGAGAATCTGGGTTCTTGGGTTTAATTCCCAAGATTGATGATTTGTATGACTGTAGGAGACATTGTAAAATTGAATGTTTTGCTAAAAATGGAAATTTATGCTAGCCTCAAAAAAATATTTTAATATTCACGATTGCTGTAATATAATACTTTGTTTATAAAAGTTGGTAACTTGAACAAAACGACAATAAAATCTGAGAAACTATCTGAAAATTCATAACATATTATTTCTTTTACTTAACTTTTACTGGCTAGGCCATATACTACGTACTACGTATGCCTCATGAGAGCCTTAACCATGCTTGCCTATTTTACAAGACATGTCAGACTCTCGGCGTCCTGGTCGTCCACTGTTAACGATTCGCCGACAGTTTGCGTCGGAGCTGCGGGAGGTGGACTTGACTCGGGAGAATGCACGGGAGCCGGCGGCCGCGGATTCCATATGCTTCACATAGGAAGCGGATATGGTATGATGATGATGAACTTTGCATGCTTACCTATATATTTTTTAAATAATAATACTGTTACCTTATAATATATTCTATAACATGACAGAATGGAGGTACCTGGATACTGAATCCTTTTCAATCTAGTTTTTTAAATATGTATTTATTGATTTTTTTTTTCTCTTTCATACTTTCCAATGGAATAAACTTGTGTCAGTGTTGATTTGGGTGAGTTACTCTCCGTAGTTGATAGACAAATAAAACAGTCGTTTAAACATATTTACTGTGAATCATTAATCATAATAATTCCACCGAGCAGTTGGTAGGTGGGAAATGGATCCATTAAAACTTAGTTTGCATATTCAATCTGGTGGACGGGGGCAGTGTTTGTAGAGGTAGTGGACCCCTCGGGGTTTAGGGGGGGGGGAGTCCTGGGAGCCTGTGCTAGTGAATGTGACATTATGCCACCGATTGAAGATTACCTGTGTAATAGTAACATTTGTATGAACCAAGTCACAAAGTGAGAATTTTGTAAGAAAATTTGACAAATTGACTCCCATTTGATATTTTAAAAAGACATTTTTCAGGTACACAGAATGAAATTTCGTAAATAATCATTAAAGTAAAATAAAAAAAACGCGGTAATTTTAATGTAATTGATGTATCAGCATTATTATTATTTTCTTTATTTATCATATACATCTTAATATTAATGTGTTAATTCTTTTTGTTAAATAAATAAAACACTTTTATTTTTTGTCCACCGAGTTTATTTTTTAACACGACATGTTTCGGACACGCAGAACTGTCCATCTACAGGTGTATTTTAAAACTGAAGATAAATATACAATGAAAAGTTTAGGTACTGACAGGGGTGGGGGAGAAGAATCTCAAACTTTTACATTGTAAGAGGCCAATTCAGTACCTACCTCCCCAACCTTTAATTCATCAAGTTACCCATCTTGGCCTTTCTTAGCACGGCTAAGTTGGCACCACTGACATTCTTAGGCATCAAAAATGGCTACCGTTTCCGCCACTTCCCTCCGGCCCGGCTTTTCGACACGGAAGCGTTTCCAGGATGGACGATTGAAAGTTTTCGCCACAAGTCCTAGTATTTCTGAATCAAAGTGTAGTGCTCAGGTTCCAGGCTCCACGGCCGCGTCCCGTGCCCTGCCGTCACGCAGAAGTCCCAAGGTAGCTATAGAAGTCTTTAAGTCGCATATAGCGACAACTTCGCACGAGGCCAGTCCAGCACAGCCATGGTCGGAGCTAGCCTGTTTCCCCTCGAAGCCGCGCTAAGCGGCGATTCATAATTATATCCGCATCAAGACACTGGGTTTAATACCGTGTCAGTCCATTCAACGACGCTGCGATATGTAAATATATCCAAGACCGGACATCGGTTTTACATCGTGTCAGCTCCATTCCCCGCTAGCCACGGAAGCAGCCGTCTTCACCTCCTGATTTCGTGAGCTGGCCTTAGCCTACGGACAAGGACAGGTTTATACCGGGTCGCCTCCGCTCACCGCTAGCGGCAAAGGCCGCCGTTTTCATCAGCTCCTGTTCCCTGGGCTGGAGAGCCAGGGACAGCTATAATCTTCCCCCCCGCAACGCGGACTCCCTCCAGTAGACCCTGGGGAGTCCACGTGTTCACCACCGCTTGGGAGACACCTTTACAATGATCTAATCTTAAGTTTTAATTTTAATAACTCTGTGTAGGAAGGCCTTCAACACTATCCTAGTTTTACAATTGAACTGTTATGTTTATATGTATTTCTTGCGCGTTAGGATGTACCTTTTCAATTATCTTATAGGATGTACCTTTTCAATTATCTTATAGGATGTACCCTTTCCTAATAAACATAAAATTGTCCACACATAAATAGTTCGCATTTTCCCGCCACCTGAGATTGAATGAGAGAGAATCGAGAGTCCAAATACACGTAAGTAAAAGGTGTCGAATCTCCACGGAGGAAGGCCCTGAGCTAGCACTACGGAAGCTCTCCGGGTATGGGTAAATCCATTATATTACAACATTCAAATATTAATAAAGGAAAAATAATGAACAATTTAGAGAACATCGAAATTCAAAAAAACTTAAATTCAAATAATGTATTAATAAATAACATAACCTTTCAAAATACATCACCATTACTTAGTTTATTCCCACTTGCTAGACCCCCTACCCCCCATACCAACCCTCCTACACTTAGCTCCTCCCCCACCCCTGTCAGTACCTTAAACTTTCATTGTATATTTTATCTTCAGTTTTAAAATACACCTGTAGATGGACAGTTCTGCGTGTCCGAAACATGTCGTGTTAAAAAATAAACTCAGTGAACAAAAAATCAAAGTGTTTTATTTATTTAATTCAATATGTTATTCCACAATGTTAACGCCGATTCAATAAATAATTATTTTTGTTCTTATAGGTACTGAGTACCGAGTAATTAATACACAAACTACGCTGCCTTCCTGCATCCGCAGTCAAAAGTCGAGCGATTCCAGCATAACAGCCCTGAAACGTGATGTTTTCAGGAGGACTGGAAGCGGACGCGGAAGCTTTCAACCTCATTACACATTGATCCTTGTGAAAACTGACCGGCCGCGGTGGGAGTCAGGTAGGGGAGACGGGTAGGGGAGACAGGTAGGGGAATAATCCCGAGAATCCACGGGATGCACCGTCCCGGGATCACTTTTATATTATGGAATTGGTATATTCTATATGTATATTTGTATATGCAAGCCTCTATGGCTTGCAAGATGTCGGATAACAATTATTATTAATACTGGGAATTACAGTATCCTATTATTTTTTAGTTTATACATAGACATGACCAAAAGGCGGACTTATGGCTTTAGGCCTTTTCTTCCTTGTTTACTAAAAATAATAAATAATACAAAAAAAGAAAGTAAAGAACAACGAAGTTAAAATATAAATTAAATAAGTAATGAGTAACATGCACTTAGATTTTATTATTTTCTTGTGTAATATGGGCATCTGGGAAGCGCTTACGTAAAAAAAAATTAATATCCTGAATGTTAGAAAAATTGAATTGTTCATTTAACTAAACTAAACTAAACTAAATAAATGTATGTAATGTATCCTTACTTCTTTTTAAAGCTTATTTTACACAATGCTGAAATCTTACAAATAATTTAAATAAATTTAATGCTTAGCAATTTTCTCAATGGATGACAGAGAGTGTTCACTTGTGAAGCGTCGCGCCATTTTACTGTATATTGGCAGATATGGATATCAAATACTAGGTGCAATGGGGAATGTTTTAATACATCAAGTGGCCACTTAACCCAGCAATGAAAGGTCATAAGCCCTGTAAACGCCTAATTATCCATAATCCCTCCAAAACTTCTCGTCTCTGTGAGATGTCAAATTGTAAATAAATTTATTTGGATGAATCTAATTGAACAGTTATTAATGATACATTAAATAAGGTATTTTTGTGTTTTTATAATTTGTCTCAATATCGAGTTCGTAATTACAGTATTTCTGAAACAGTATTACAAAACAACGAAGGCTTAAGCTTTTATTCAATAACAACATTTACTTTTATGAGCACCAAATAAAATTTAATTTAAAAAAATTATATCCATGATGATTCAGGCCAATCTTAACGTTAATACAAAATTCAACAGCAATTAAATTTTCTTTTGTTCTGGCATAAAAAAAACTAACCTACAAGCAAATAGATCATTACCAATATGTCCGTTGTGCCCTTTTTTCAGTAGAAATGTTAGCTTTTTAGCCATAGTACTCGTATAGTGAAGAGTAATACAACCACAAACAATATTAATAAAGTACATTTTTCACATTCAAATTATTAAATCTAATATTGAACATATTATTGAAATTAACGATTTTAAAGTGTAAAATAGACATATCAGCTTGTGCCATAACGCCACAGAGTTGTAACTACAACTTAATTATCCTGCGGCATTTTTTTTTCTAGAACGAAAAATACATATGAACCCTTAAAAAGGGGTTATCGCACTTTTTTATGGGCTTTGTTTAAATTTCTTGATAACTTGACGGGTAGATGTACAAAGAAAAATAGTTAGTAATTGATTTAACGTCCGGCGACCCGTTGTTTCCGCGGTCAGCGTGTATCGATCTGACCTCTGCTATCCTGAGTTCACTATACTGACTATTCCTATAGTATATTACTATACGTATGGCTTTAGCCTATACCTTCTGTGATTCTCCACATGTTCGCTATAAAAATGTATTTATTTATATGGGTCATGTGGTGAAAAAAAAAATGAATTTCCATGATTAACATATTTAGAAAAGAATTATCCTAACCTAACTAATGAACTCGCTATCACGCCATTTCCCAGAAGAAGTAGGCAGAGGATTTAACGCCATATCACTCTGTCCTGGTACACTACCCACGCTTCCTCTACTTCTGAACCTAAGAGTCAAAAAGCCTGGTTTTTCAATGATTTTCAGTCGCAATTTGCAATATTTTTCCAACTTATTTTATTTTGACACTGTTTTGTTTTCTTTTCAAAAAATTTAATTTTTCTACATCCATCACAAAGAAAAGCCTTGTTAAATACACTACGTGTAGCGAAACGTTTACATATTATGTTTATGTTTTACTTGGAGTTTTTAGTTTCAGGTCGGTACCAGTCACTTTCTACACCATTACGTGTGAGTGTCCTTGTCTCTTGAATTTATTACTGTATAGTTTCTTTGGTTAATTGGACCTCCCTATCTACCAACAGCTTGTCAAGTTCTGTAGGTCACGCCTCAGAAAACGCCCTAAGTCTAGGGGAAGGCATAAAAACTTATAAACATAATTAAATTTGAAACGCGTCATATTATGCGTCAAAGAAGTTAAGGTGCAAAAAACGCCCTTCAAAGTCTAGCACAGCCTTCTCGAATGTAGTATGGTATTATGCGTAAATTTTAGTATAACCTACTATTAAAAGTTTTTAATAAAAATTGGATCAAACTTCTTAATATTTATAATACACAAATAATAATATTAGAGTTGACTGAGACTCTCAGGAGAATAATATTACATTTTTGACCAAAATGTGTGACTGACCAATAGCATTTTTATGTACCATATTAGTTCATTTACTACAAAAATTAAAATATGATATGAAGAAATAACAGAATTGGGTTGTAGTCTAGTCTTAGAGTCAAGGACTCCGGATTAGAATCTCTAGGTTCGAATCCCACTCCAGCACAACCTGTTTCCTGCTTTCTGATACGGTTATTTCCGACTATTTGAAAGATGTGTGAAAAAATTATGTGTTTCTTTTTCATTCTCTACCTTTAAAGTTACGTGGAAACGATATAATTTATTTAAAATGAAAAGAAAAGCAATGTCATATTTCATACAACAAATCGTTAAAAGAAACTACTCGCTACTCAACAGCATTATTACCAGCTAAATAATAAATAATATCTTTATCTGTTGGTAATACACGGTTACTCATAGTACCTACCTAAACATAATGGAATATTTAAACTGCCTGACCAACTCTAGGGGTGGGTTTTCTAGATTTGAGTTTCTCAAACTACTGTTGTCAATCGTATTATTTACTAATTTTCCGAAAATTGTGTGTTTGCAACGGGTAGTAAAATTGTATTTGACATGGATACATAAAATGCCCCGAAGCCACATATATTATAATTTGGTACTAACCAGAGGCCCTGAAAAGGACCACTATTTTCAATAAACATCATAATTTGATACTAAACCTGAGGCCCTGAAAAGGACCACCATTTTCAATAAACTGGCCTAGTATAACGTACAGTATAATAGTATACAGTTTGAAGAAATGTGTATGTAGACAATAGCAGTGGCTCTAGCTTGTCGGCCACAAATATTGTTGCGTGACGAAATAGACCAGTCAGCGATCACGATAAAGCGTTTTAGTTTCCTTTCCTCCGTGTTTCCCTCCCCTCCCTTTCCTTGGCTTTTCTCGGCACCCCTCAGCCCCCCTCGGCAGCCCACGACTTCCACAAATTCGTCAGTAAGGGTTTGCCATAATTATATCATTTCTCTTAATAAGAAACATTAGCTAACTTTTGTGGCTAGTACCACGATATTTTTAGGTATGATATAATATATGTACATAAATATGATGTATTTAGGTAATTTATAATTCATACGTAAATCACAATCTTTGAATTTAGTGTTGTTTTTTTCCCCATTCGTTTACATACAATTAAACGGAATTTACACACGCGTAATTATTAAACACGATTTTATGTGAAAATTTAAACTATCATAAAAATATCCTGAATTATTATCATAACATAGAACGACTATACTCGTAGATATGACAGCAAATTTGACCGTGTCGTAAATTAATGAAATTTCGAACAAAAAAATATTTTTGAACAACATTTTGAATGAATACAAATACTTGTAGACAAATTTACCGGATTATACCCATGCTGGGCTGATATCAGATATTATTGATATCTCAACAGAGACAGAGAAGCTCTGGAAACGAATGTGGGTTATCTAGGCGTTTACAGGGCTTATGACCTGTCATTGGCTGGGTTAAGTGGCCACTTGACGTAATTACAACATTCCCCATTCCGCCTGTCATCTGACATCTGACAACCATGGTATGACAAATTTTTGAAACTTGTATATATCTTAGGTGTAAAGAACTATCCGCTTGCGAGTTGTTATTTCGACAGATTTTCGAATTACTGACATCTATTGAGAATAAGTTAAAGTATTTTTTAGGCGATCTACATTATTGTGCAGTTTTTTTCACGGTTTCGTGGTTTTGAAATTTCAAATTTCAAAAAAATACGAACATTTATTAAATTCCCGCACCTTGTTTCAAAGAACAAATAAATGGATGACGTGATTCTATATATTTTATTCCACTTATTACACTCTTATTTAAAAGTAAACTTTCCATTCAAACGTTGTTTTTCCTTTTTAACGTGTTTAGAAACATTGCTATTGAATGTTCCAAGCAAAAAAAAATATTAATGTTAGTAGCTAGTAGATTCTTGGCAATTGGCTTCTGAGAACGGGAAATTAACCCGTGTAAAACATTACATGTTCTCATTGTTCTAGTGTTACGTTTATTCAATAAAATTATTACATACGTATGTTAATAAATCAACATTTAAGTCACACGGAAGTGTGATACCCTACACCTACCCTAGAAACAAAAAATATCGAATAGATTTTTAAATTTTATCTACCTTTTCAAATTTTCAAGTTAGTTGGATAGAAAAAAAGGTTTATTATAATGTTAAGGAGACAAAACTATTGTCACTTTTCTATATGTACAATATGAACATATTTACCGAAATACTTACAAAATACAAATTCGTAAATTATTATCTTTGTTTAGATTAAAAATTACATAAAAACAATAAAGGCCAATGACTCTTTAACCGACCGTGCGCTTGTCAAGTGCAAGACGAATTTTGGTCTCGATTTAATTTTTTTATTTATAACCATGCGAATTTGGGTACACAGAACATATACATGGTGAATCAAAACTCGTAGTACAACCCGAAAACTGGTGAATCTACATAATATTTGGAGTCAAATATGTAATATGACTTTTAAATCTAGGTTGTAAAAAAAATATTTTCATCTTCTCATAAAAGATTTCAGAAGTACCGCAGAATGACTTCTTATTAAAATGCGTTTTTTTTAATTTTGTGTTCTTTATGAATAGTATTGACATGACTAAATAAGTTATATTTAATAACAATTTGCAAAAATTTATCGAAAAAAAATCTATTTCTTAATCAGCTTTCTCGAAAACTATTGGTTACATGTTACATGGTTACAAAGTTTGGAGAGCGCGCTTTTGCGGTTGCGGGCCCTTTGGCTTGGAATGCTCTCCCACCAGAAGTGCGCAACTGTGAGAGTGAAGTGATGTTTCGAAAGAAACTTTAAGACCTATATGTTCTCAAAATCTTTTGATTAATTTTATAATGGTATTTTCTACTCAGAAATTGAGTTTTCACTCACATTAAATTTCCCAAACCTTTAAATTCAATATTTAAAGCGCCCTTGAGGTATATTTATACGAAAACGGCGCTATATAAATTATCCATAATAATAATAATAATAATAATAGCACCATATTAATTTATTTCTTAAAAAAGCCTTGTTTTTCATCACAGTATGAGTTTCGCTATTATTGGATTCTATATATTTTGTGTATTTTCTACATCACGATAGTGTGTACTATATTATTATGTTGTTCTGGGTACCTATCCTGACAGAATGAGCCAATATCACGTGCGAGCGTGCGCTAAGTTCAAGTGCAAAGAAAACTTCGCGTTTTCGATAACAAACTAAATGTAAATAACAGTGGAGCAATTTGTGAAATTATTACCTACGTACAATCAATATCAGATACACAACATTAGTTTCGCACGTAGCCACGAAACACAATGCTAAGCCAAATCAGAAAACTCGAGAGGCAATTTTTCACTATAATATAAGTTTTATTCGTATGGAAACTTTACTTCAAACTCCATTCCATTCCACTCATGACAAACCAAAAAAAAACCTAATATCCTCACATATTTTGACATAATATGTATTTATTATCTCTCACTTTATAACAATACTACCACTACTTTCCCTTAATGGTGCATAGGGCACTGCATCGGTACACCAAGTGCAGTGTTACAACAATACTCTTGTCAAATTAGAAATTATTTTCTGCACTTAAGACACTCAACTTCGCTAAAATCGAATTAATTTATTGACTTTACAGAATGCAGAAGTCATAAGAAGCTAGAAGACATACTTTAAATATCGGAAAATATTTTTTTTTTAAAAATAATTCTTCAAATACGAATACATTTTAGTATCGGTAACTTACCCATAAAAAATAGTATGTCTGTGGGAATATATCGCACCACGAATACAAAAGTGCACTAAATTTTTCAAAAATCATCTTCTGGTCAATTGGAAAAATGGTATTTTATTTCGGAACTATTCGAATTGTTATAATTTTAATATGTAAACTAAACTAACTAACTAACAAACCATCACGCCATTTTTCCGTAGGGGTAGGCATAGAGGATAGAACGCCATACCACTCTGTCCTGACATACTTCCTTTGCTTCCTCTACATTCATTCATCTTCTGTCGTATACCAACGACAGATTGAGAATCACCTTCCGACTTTTCACATGTCCACTTTCAAGTACTTGTCGTACTTGGTCATGCCATGTCTTTCTCGGCCTTTCTTTTCATTTAAAAATATATAATAAATCGCCAAATTGTAAGAAAGCAGAGTTTTTTTATTTATTACTATCCTCGTATTTTAATATCTTGTCATAGGAAAGATTGAAACATATCTCTTGGACCGAAATTTGGCGGTCAGTTTGAGCTTTAACTTAGTAATCTTAGTTCATTTTCGACCAATCAAGTCTTAGTATTCATTATTGTGCAATATTATATTTAAGTGAAAACTCCCTTCGAAATCCGAAATACGAGCCCTGCAAACAAATTAATGTTGGGTCATTGTCCGCTTCGCTATATCAACATGTGGCTTAAATTAACTTTCATACCAGACGCCTTAATTAAGAATATATTACGAAATAAGATAAAATATTCTTAAGCTGTAGATTTGAGTGGTATGGGCGCGTGTTGGAAGGAATGATAACTTATTCGGTAAGTGTGCGCCTTACGGATATATTCACAAGAAGCAGGAACATGTATAATGTAACATGATGGCTAGCTTTCTATTCTGGGAAAACCAGATGAGAAGAAAGGTGAAATGGAATGGAAAAATTATACTACATAGATGTCAGGAAGTGGAGTATCTGTGATCTGTGACACAGAACGTCAATTGTCTCGATCAAGTCACTTCTTAGAATGAAGCAACCTTGGAATTGTGTAAAAAATTTTTTGAAATGGAATTGAGAAAATACTTATTTAGATCTTATGTTAAAATCAAAAAACGATTTTTTTGATTCTACGTGATTTTATTATCAAGTTAGTGACAATTGTTTCGCCTTGTAAGGGCATTATCAAACTGTGGCGTTGAAACATTTACATCTTTACATTTACATTTATAACGCCACAGTTTGATAATGCCCTTACAAGGCGAAACAATTGTCACTAACTTGATAATAAAATCACGTAGAACCCAAAAAAATCGTTTTTTGATTTTAACATAAGATATTATGGAGTTCTACAAAATAAATGCCATATCAATCAACTTATTTAGATAGCTACAAGTACACACACAAATTAATATTTACAAATAAACTAAACGTCAATGTTGGAATTTCCAAAAGTTTATTTGAAATTGTATTTATTTGTTTTTCCAACATAAAATAATCACATATATTATCAACTCGATGAACATTAAACAGGCGTTTCCTAGTAGGTGATGTAATTCGGTAAAAATCTCACATTCAATCATAAAGGTTTCTGCTAAAATGCTTAGCAATTTTCTCAATAGATGACCGAGAGTGTTCACATGTGAAGCGTCGCGCCATTTCACTGTATTATGTATACAAGTTCTGATAATTGGCAGATATGGATATCAAATACTAGGTGAAATGGGGAATGTTGTAATACATCAAGTGGCCACTTAACCCAGCCAATGACAGGTCATAAGCCCTGTAAACGCCTAGATATCCATATTCCCCTCCAAACTTCTCGTCTCTGTTGAGATGTCAAATCGTAATTAAAATACCATTTAAAAATATAGAATAAATCGCCCAATTCAAAGAAAGCAGAGTTTTTAAATTTATTACCATACTCGTATCAATGATTTAACAACTAGTTAGACTATAAGATTATATTTATAAATGAAACTGGATATTTGGTTATTTATTTGTTTTATTTGTTAACAGCTGATCCGAACATTTGTCCGCCTCGTGGTATAGTTGCTAGCACATTGGGCTATCATGCATGAAGTTGCGGGTTGTTTTCCCAATGGGGTCAACATTAAGAAATACTTATTTCGTTTTGATTTTTTACATAAAAATATTTCATATGTGGTACCTTGGACTGGCGCTGACGCGTAAGACTGATCATATAGCCTGTTGTATAGAAATGCAGTGCCCTGTGCACTATTGGATGCGGATAAAGGAAAGAAGTATTGACAGCTGATTCGCCTTGTCAGGACATTTTCATACAATCTGATTCATTAGATGATATTATAGAATAAAGTTCATGCCAACTCAATAAAACGTACATAGCATGTTGTTTGTACTAATACGAAGTAATTTGTTTATCAAGTTAGTCTCAGTGCCTATTGTATGTCAGATCTAATTTCCTCTTTAGCTGGCCTACAGCTGATGCCGGACGGGAGGGTGCGCGAGGCAGAGGCAGGACAGGTGGCGCCAGAGAAGAACAAAAATGCAAATACTAAGATGGACGGATGGAAAACAAATAGAGGGGGAGTCTGTGTATCTAGGATCTACTGCCTGCAGACTACAGACTACAGCTTCCACCCTCTGCCAGGGGCGGGGGTGTCAGAGATCTGGTTACTTGGAGGTAATGAAAACTTTTGTTTGTCCAAAATAAAAGTTTTTGTTTTTGAGTAGGTAGATTATCAACCAATTTGAATGTGGGAGTAAAATAGCTTAGAGATTGCTTAGAATACGAATGGTTTAAAATTATAATTTAAGATCAAGGTATTTTTCGTTATCCAAACGTTAGCGATATTTTAGTCTCTTCAGGGAAGGTATTACCAATATATCCATGTAGATATATATATTGGTGATACCTGCTCCAGTAATATTCATATTATAGGTAGATTATTCATATATTTATTCCAAATGGTAATATGCCGCTCGCGTTCAAAAATAGAAATAAAATAATAATGCAGCAAGGATTTGATCCGACCACACTTAAAAAAGTTATGTGTGATATCAATTTTCTCCGCGTATCACTACCATTAGGTACATCACGAGGCGGAGTCAGGCGCTGAAGCGTAAGACTGATCATCTTGCATTCATGTAACAAATTATCAAGACTCACTGCAATTCGTTTACCTATGCAGTGCCCTATGCTCTATTGGGTGCAGAAACCGGAAAGAAGTAGTAGTAGAAATAAGAGCTTTTAGCTACAAAAATATTTTTATATTTACTCTGCATCCTTCGTATATTTTACCTGGTAGAAACATGTTGGTACTATTTCAAAGAAGGTTCTCTTCGTTTTTATTAAAATGCAAAATTATGCACTGGCATGTAATACTCTTCAGTGTGCTGCGTGGCTAAGTGCATGTGCATTGCACATTGCACATTGCACATATTTATGCATGAATGCCCTGAAATATGATCTCCGCTGGTCTTGGTTGCTGCTAAACAAAAATAAAATAGTAATCTGAGAAGAGTTGAATAATATGAGACTTGTAAAATATACTGCAACAGAACTTTACCATATAACGAAGTACAATTACCTACTTTACGGACTGTATTAGCGATCAGTTATTTTAAAATGGTGTATAGAATTGTAAATAACTCTCCGATTAGAATAACAAAGGTACGCTTTAATAATTCATAATTCTTTTGGAAAATATAGGTTAAAGTTAACAGTTACTTAGATACATATTTATATATATATATATATATATGTTTTAAATACTGTGTCTTACCTACAAATCTGGAAGCAAAATTATTTCATTAGGAAAGTAATTAACATGACTGTGATTATTGTTATTATTAGTTGATATAGGTACTCTGTGATATTAACTACTACTACTACTTTCCTTTATCCGCACCCAATGGATATTAACAACCTAAAGCCCACTTTATATGGCGCAGTTTACTACACAGTTTCCTGTGCAGTCTGAAAACGGTCCCGTATAAAGCTAAAACTGCATGAAAAACTGTGTGCTAGTGTCAGATTTAAGCTGACATGACAGTCAATGTTTTTTATGTAAACGTTTAAATAGACATTGGTTTATTGTATGCTTTTAAATACGTAAAAAAACAATAACATATTTACATTATTGGCTAAATATACAATTTCCTGAGAGCAAACATACGATTATAACATACAATCGCGTTTCAAAAATACACATATTTAGCGTGTCTTTTGACAGAAGTTTGACAGACTGCACAGTTTTCTGAACAAGAAACTGTGTAGTTTTCTGAACAAGAAACTGTCTCATATAAAGTGGGCATAAGATAAATAAAAAAAACATATCGCTATCGATAGTAGCTAGCGATATAAAATATTTTCAATGACATGTTCTGTATTTCTTGTATTTTTCATGAAAAAACAGCGATAACTTGAATTAAAATACTTGATAATAAAACAAAAGTATTAAAACAAGAAAATAATTCATTTGCATTGTTCTTACAACTTAACATGGGTTATATTTTTGTAATAGAGAGTAGCTAAAATCGTAGGGACAGATAGTAAATTAAATGTGTACATATTTCTTTTGTTTGTGACCAGGTGCTTTTAATGAGTAGAAATAATGTATCATTTCCAAAATTTCTCTTCAGATCCAAAATATTATCCACACAATTTAAGTAACAAAGGCCATTAAATGGAAAATGAAGGCGATATTTCATTTCACATTTACATTATCCCACAGATAGACAGTGGGGTATTTAGCCTGAAAGTGTACAGTACATATTATTCTGTATTTTACAAAACCTTCAGTTACACAAAAGTGTACGAAATTTATTGCTATTTAGTGGCATTATAAAGGTGGCATTGTATAAATGCTTTACCAGTTATTTACTACCCCTGGCTGGGGTCGTAAGTCATTTCTCAAGACCCACAGTGGACCACGACCCATGACACACCATTTATTACACCTTTTTGTAGCTTTGGTAAATAATTTATAAAGCTACCTACATATTTCTAGAAGTTTCTCAGTGAATAAAACGTTTCTGAAAGTTTGGTAACTATAGAAACGTTCACATTAGTTTACTAAAAAGGTCATAAACTTGTAGGTATTTGAAATAGAGATAGGGCACACTTACCATAGAACATGAATTACATTATTTATTTTTATTAAATTTATTGTGCGTATGATTTACCACGGGATATGAAAGATGCACCCTCCTTATTTGTTGATGTTTTTAAGAAACGTCTGAAGCATTACTACCTCTCCTCAAGCCTTTAAAACATCCTTCATTCATCCTCTTCCCTATTCCTCTCCTTCCTTCCTCTATTCTATTTCCCGATATCATATTTTAGTGTATTAATCTTGTAAATAATGTAATGTAATTTTAAAGCTTTTCCTCCCCACCATACTCGGTACAATAAATTATTACTCCTAAAATAAATAAGGGTTGGTTGGAAGAAATTGCTTAAAAGCAATAAGCCCGCCCTTGTACACTTGGTAAGTAATTGTACATGAAGTTTTAAATCAAATATTAATATGTATTGTATTTAACCACCGTTAAGATAGCAACAGACTCAATATCAGAGAAAACTAACAAAAATTCATTACAAAATTTTATTATCATTTTCAGTACTAACTTCACCGAGACTCGAACGCGGAACCTCCCAAATGGTGGTTTATTTGATTCGATTTACATCTTGAGTATATTTCTATTTATTTTTTAAAATGTAGAATACATATTTAAATTTTAACATATTATATGTAATTATATAGCAAGCCTCGTGTACACAAATATTTTTATAAAAATAAGAATTAATTCATGCTGAAACTAGTCTTCCTGTTAATTATTTAGCACTATCAACTCAAATAATTTGTAAGTAATATTAAAAAGCACAGTTCAATAAAATATATCTACGTGAAGCGAAACTAGGTTAAGGCCTGTCTACCAAGAAGGAAACCGAAATACGATTTTATTTAATTATTGATTGTTTTTTCCTACGATACCACGGTAATAGTAATTACGTAATGGAATAAATAAAAACGGTACAAATTCTTAGATTAAAGGATCGTAGGTATTATATTCTCATTTTTATTGTTTAAAGCTGGTTTACAGCTCTAGGTACTAAAAAATCAATATATTACATTGTGAATAAGTTTTTGTAAGGGAGGGTAGTAGTAATATTATGGTGTACATTAGGGTGCTTCTTAAATAGGAAAAAAAAAAAATTTTAAATTGATGTGCGTCACCCTTTTATTCTGTTCTAAGGCGCAAAAAAATAATACAAAATTTTTATTTTATTTTTAAAGTAATATTTAAAGGTCGCTACCAGCGATTGAAAAATAAAAAAAATGTACATATGAAAATTCTTTTAATTAAGTTCTGAAAAAGACAAGCAAACATAAATTATATAACTATTAGGATAAAAAAAATTGTTACTTATGCTAATAAAGTAGTTTTCTTTGTATCAGGTACTTTTGCCTGAATTTTTTCACAACCAAAAGAAGGAATTGTTTTTGTTCTTCGTCTGTGGTAATTAGTTTATTAAATTCTTCAATCAATGCTACGCCGCGTTCCGCAATGTCGTTCACACACTCTCATAGAGCGTACAATTTCTCTGGAAGCTTTGTAGTCTTTATCTTCTTCCCAAAGACGAGGGTCTTTTTGCAAAAATGCAGACGAAATTCCCAGGATTCTGAAAAATCTTAAGGTGTTGCTGGTCACGAAATCCTCAATATTTTTTTCTTCGATGTGACTTAGATCCAATGTGATTCGCTTTGGGCTATAGTCTGGACCTTCCTCATCAGTGCAATTACCATTTTTTGTTTGCTTTCAAGAGAAACTTCGTCATCAAAAAAAGCAAGCGCAACAAGTTCTTCGGACAGATACCATAAATGCCCCAGGAACTTCGTTAGAGCTTTTTTGGACAAAGCTTTGTTTATATATTCAAATTTCTTAAGATTTTTTTAACAGTCACAAGTCATTCCTTGGTGCTGAAGTTGCCACGGGAGCTTGGAACCAGCATCTTACATAAATCGTAACGACGAAAACGCAAATTTCAGTAATGGCTTTAAGTTCTTTTTTTGTCAGTTTAAACTGGTCTCTGAACATAAAAAGCTTAAGGCAATAAATTGCTTTTGCCATCCATCGTGCGCGATGAAGACCTGCTGGAGCTCTGAATGATATCCCTTTATTAGGCATACCTCCCAAAAATATGATTGTAAGTGTCAACAGTTCCTTATAATCGTCACGTGGCTGATAATCATTTAGCTGTTCTTCAGCAAATGAAATTGTGCTGCCTGCTATATTTTCTACGCATCTTAAAGCGTCAGAGTCTAAAGAAACTATACTGAACTTATTCTGGTCAATGTTAGGCCAAGCAGATTTAAATTTTTTGAAAGATCAATATTTCCGGTCCGCTTGATGGACCTAGTGCTTGAAATACGATTGCTTCCAGCTGTATTTCCATTATATGGTGACGACAGGCTAACCAAAGAGCATCTTTTTCCATCTTTTGCTCTAATAGAATACAAGCACCTGCTTTTAAAAACCAGTGTTGACCGCAGTGGTGTCGAAGCAAAAGCATTTTATTTTGTCGCTCAAGTTCCAAGAAAGAATAGTGTCATAAACAGCTGAAGCACACGCATCCCCAGTTCCATGACTGAGTTTTGGAACTGCCAAAAGTTGATCTACACCTTGTCCTAACACTAAAATGGGAAGGCGATCCACTGTTTTGTGTCCTGTTATGTCTTCGATCAGTTTACCATCCCAATGAACAGCAAGAGGCGTATTTGGGTTAAAGTCTTTCTTTAAGGATTCCGCTACCCTTTGCCTTTGCTTCATACGCTGGCGACGAATTGAGGATGAATTTATATTGTACTCTGATGGATCGGTACCTGCACTTTTGAGCGTTGATGTCAAAACAACAGTTGTCGAAAACAAATGTCGTGTGTCCTTGTACGGATTATTGTGACAAAGAGTAGCATTAGTATGTTTAATCATGTATAAATAATGAATATAACTGTTTTATGTACATAGAGCTGCAAGTTAACATTATCATAATTTTTTCAAACTTTGACACGTGGTAGCGACCCCTAAAAACATATCTAAAAAAAAAAAAAAAAATTGGGTTCGTTTTTTAGATGATAGAAGCGAATGGCGGGCTGACGCAGTAATTTTTCAAAAGTCGAAAAATAAGAAGCACCCTAGTGTACATGTAGGTAGATACTACCTTGCTCAAACACACTTTTTTAAGTCGTAGTAGAAAATACATATTATAATTCGCGGTTATTAAATTAAAAAAATTCGTACATATTTCTCGCTCGTGTGTCTGATTTATCGGACTCTTGATTCCTATATAATATCCCGTTTATGTAGCTCGTTGTATTTATCAATTATTTTGACGTAATGTTATACTGTTAGTATTCTGGTTTTTCAATCAACCAAGTTCCTCGTGATTAGCGCCTAATTAAAGCTGTATACAAACACCACACCCAGTCATGAGTAACGTAATTTTGCCTAATAAGTTTACCCTCCCTAGTAAATTAATGTATTCAACATATTATCTTTATTCACCCTTGACACATATTATATTATTACTGCGACAATTGAGACATAAATTATTTTTTAGGCAGTTTGCTGTTCTAGTTGTCCTGGTCTAAATATTTGTACATTTTAGTAAAAAATTGCTATAGATTCAATTGCAATGGGGTTCTTTCCGATTTTTATTTTTTTACTTCAAAAAATTGATTGAAAAATTACAATATCAAGGGATTTTTTTTTAAATGTTTACTGTCATATGAATTTTCTAGCGCGGTTTGAAATAGCGCTTTTTCAAATCGCTCGCAAAATCCTCCATTTGGCGCGCATGCGGTATGACGTCACAGCAATATAGGCGCTTACTACGCAATGAATTCACGCCTTTCACGGTGGACGGGTATGACGTCATTAACCAATAACGGGCGTTAAAAAATCATTCGTATTTTTTGTGTTTTTTTAAAACATAAATTTATTAATAAAAACTAAATTTTTGAGTATTGTGTTTTATACGTTGGAATTGTAAAAATATACTTTAAATATTTATAACGTTTTTAAGAATATAATATTCATGTTATCTGGAAGAACCCCATTCCTTATTTTACGTGGTTCATAAACAAATTAATAAATTATTTTAGCATTTTCGAATATTTATTGCCTAAATTGTCAAATTGATTGATGAGTGACCAAATCTATGTTCAACCCATCTGACTTAATTTATTTTCCTTATATAAATTATTATATTATCATTATTAACTTCTACATACCTACGCATGCAAATAGGTAAGAACCTACATGACACTATAATTATTATTACTAACTAACTAACTAACCATCACGCCATTTCCCCGAAGGGGTAGGCAGAGGGGATAGAACGCCACACCACTCTGTCTTGGCATACTACTTCTCTTGCTTCCTCCACATTCATACATCTTCTCATGCACGCACTACTGCAATACTGTGAAATCATTTCATGAGCATAATTTTAGCTTAACTTTTGGTGAATCCTGTGGCAGCCCTCGTGGTGTATCGGATCAGACGCAAATATTTATTTTATAAAATGTACAGTTAATTATTTTTTTAAAACCGCCAATAGGGTGGTTTCAGACTGGAACAAGTTGCCAGGCTTAGTTGTCCACTCCGCTACGGTCAACCAGTTCAACCGTTTAGATGCAGAATGTAGACAAGAAGCAGTACAAAAGATATGGGCGCACCAGCAAAAGCTGCCTGCCTATAATAATAGTAATAATAATAATAATAAATAATAACAAAATAAAAATTCCCATATTAAAACTGGCCCTCTGCAATGTTAATTAACTGGGCCTCTTGGTCTGTCGAGGTAGGTAGAAACAAATAAACAAAAACTACATTTATTTTCTTTGTAATATTTATACGTCTCCTGGCGGCCGCGGCCTGGGCTCGCGAGGCTTTCCTCCGGAGGTTGCGACCATAAATAAGATAAGGAGCTTGCTACTGTTCCTGTCCACCCTTCCCTTTCCTCCCCTAAGACCATTTTATTACAACCCCCAACCCGTAATTAACCACCTCCAATATCACTTTCCACCCTTAATTTTCACTTTACACTTGGAATAAACCTGTGAATCAGGTGTAAATGTTTATTTTATTCCATCTTTGGATACAAAGGTAGGCGGGATAGTAATTTACATTCCCTTAGGTAAGTACCTATTTAATTTTGAGAATCTATACGTTATTTTTTATGTCTGCGATGTGGTGTAAAATGCAATGATACGCGGTCTCGTTAAAATAGAAAATTCATATGAGAAGATATTATGATGTGATAAAAAACGACATATTAGAAAATTGGATAAAAAATGGAAAAAAAGTGGACTTATAGATTTTGCTTCCTGTGGTCAAAAAGAAAATAATAAAGAAATTTCGTTATTTTCTCAGAGTATTCAGAGTATCCACACTTCGATCAGCTACATCTACAGCTATAGGCAGGGTTTTAGTACCGATCCGTAATCAACGCACAAAATTTGGAGAGCGCGCTTTTGCGGTTGCGGGCCCTGTGGCTTGGAATGCTCTCCCACCACCAAAAGTGCGCAAACTGTGAGAGTGAAGTGATGTTTCGAAAGAAAACTTAAGACCTATATGTTCTCAAAATCTTTTTTGATTCATTTTGATAAATAGTATTTTCTACTCAGAAATTGAGTTTTCACTCACATTAAATTTCCCGAGCCGTTAAATTCAACATTTGAAGCGCCCGCCCTTGAGGTATACCTATACGAAAACGGCGCTATATAAATTATCCATAATAATACTAATGACCTAAAATCGTATATTTCTAGTGTTTATCAATACGGGTTTACAGCAACTTTAAGATTTAAAGACAAACTTTTTTAACAGGATCAAACTTTCGAATAAAGCTAAATTATGATAAATAGTTTTAGATAGTGCCAACCACAGAAAACAAAACACGACAGTCAACTTTAAAGTTATGGAATTATTAATTATGACTGACTTCACTTTTCCACTAAACCCGAATACGCTGCCATTCCGCCATTACACCGGATTATTTAAAATTGAAATAAAATGGCTGACAGCTCGCATTTTATGAATAATTTATGAACGGATCGGACTAAACAAAGTGGATTCAACTTTTCGAAAGTGTATTTTGTAAAGGGAAACTTAACCGTAGGTACTTTAGTTTATTCTCGCTCATTATTTTGGTCGAACTCTCCACTGAAAATTTCACAATTTAACATTATTCAAAATACTAATTTTAATCAGATATATTTATTAATAACAAAAAAATATATATTACAAGTCTCGCTACTGCAAGCTTATGGATTAATACTATTGAAAAATATGAAAAAATTAAGAAAGGTCTTTTACGTTGGTTCGGTCATGTAGAGCGAATGGATGATGAAAGAACGGCTAAAAAAATATATGATGCAACTGTGCCTGGATGTAGAAGTCGAGGAAGGCCGAGAAAGATATGGCATGATCTCAAGTAAAACAAGTGCTTGAAAGTGGGCATGTAAGAAGTCGGAATAATCGACGTGCGTGCATGAGAAGATGTATGAATGTGGAGGAAGCAAGAGAAGTATGCCAGGACAGAGTGGTGTGGCGTTCTATCCTCTCTGCCTACCCCTTCGGGGAAATGGCGTGATGGTTAGTTAGTTAGTTAGTTAGAAAAATATACAGTCGTGTAAGAATATACGAATTTTCAGATTTATATTTCTTTGTTTCGTTTGGATACAATGTTCGTGATGCTTTTACCATTAAATTATTTGCGAGTTGGAAGCTTTCAATCTGAAATTTTTGTAAGATGACAGTTCGGTTGTTGATCGTTAAATTAAAATAGATAATATTATTTAACGACAGATTTGTTCCGATTCATGAACTACAGACAAAGCATGGCGTGCCAATTAATATTTTCCCTTAAAATTTGTATTTTATATCTACTCATACCTATTTATCCAATCAATGTTAAGTTTTAACGAAGAGAAAAGTTTGTCAAAAGTTTTTTATGTAGGCTGTAAATAGTGTGGAATTGTTGGAAAAGGACGTAAAAAACTTCGTAATTTCTTGGGTTTTTTTTGACGAGTAATCTAAAGGAATAGTGTTCATTTTTTCATACCTATTTATTATTTATTTGATAATCAGACTATAAAATTATCGAATGCAAAAAATATATATATAATTTAGATAGTTTTAAAATATACCAATAAAACACTAGTATTTTTGTGGTTTACGAGTACTAGTAAACGCCCTAAAGCTTCAAGTCGATCATCGTGCCCTAAAATATAATGACCACGATACGTTTTAACTTCGGTACCAATGCAGTGCCCTATGCATAATTAACAGTGTACTTGTAGATATAGGATGATACTACCTTTTATATATCTAAATATAGATGGAGCACATGCAATCCACAGTATTTTCTTTTCAAAGGCGGCTTATTTTACGACATCAAAGTTTACCTAAAAGTGATACGATCCTGTACCAAAATTGACACAGCTGTAACCGGTGGTATTACTATAATTTTCACCATTCACAACGAATGGTGCATAGAGTGCTGCATTAGTACGCCAAGTTACAATGTTAAAGACGGGAGTAAAGAGTTAAAGTAGGTACCCATGTACATTGTACATATTTGATCAGATATGATGATCTGAAATACGTCTGTGAACAATATCTTGTAAAAGATTTTTCTACTCCTAATGTTTTTGTCTTTTGGGCCTAGTTCATCCCTTATTCATACTCCGTTCAAGTCTTTATTTCCAAATCCCATTTGTAAATAATGATTGATACCAGCGCCACAATCCCGCCGCGGAAATTCCATGAACCGTTTTATTCCAAACGTATTCCGTCGATAGACATTCCATTTCCCACAATACTGGCTAACTACCCTCACTAAAATACTCAAAGTAAATTGAAGGTCTTATCCTTATACTGTAGTCAAAGTGTTCCATATCCAAATTAAGAAATATCTTACAACAACAAAAATACGCAAGTAACTGAAAAACATCTCATTTACGAAAAGAAAATGTTTATTTTTTACTGACTTGTCAACCGGTTTCGGAGTAACTTCTCTTTTTTCAGGACCGCAAAATGAAATAAGTGATAACACCGAACAGAAAAAATAGTAGTTTCAAACAAAATATATTTTTATTTCATGTTATTCTAGTGGTTTCGGGGATTCCGATTGTCTAGGTTCGAACCCCACTCCAGCACAACTTGTTTCCTGCTTTCTGGCACAGATATTTACGGCTATTTAAAAGCAGTCCCGAAATTGAAATATTTGAGTGTATCATAATAACTCAAATGTTTTTTTATTCAAAAATGAATCAATGAAATCATAATTTTTGAAACCTACATTGTAGTGAGTTCTACAAATTTAATTCAGTTAACAAAATATGTATCTGTTTTCCAAACATCAATAATAATTGTACACATTTTAGTTTTTATTAAGCATTTTTCACGTATGTCAAAACGTTCTCTTGAACGAAATATAAAGGCATTTAAACTTGTCATCGAATAGTTAAAAATATTGTCATGTTTCTCATAATATGGACATAGTCCCTTAGATATCCAGCGTGACGCCAATGGCGACGCCGACGCCACGCTCGTGCCGCGCCGTCATTCTGCTGTGTTAGATTTTTAGCACAGCAAGTTAACGTATTATTTGATACTTAGAGCACTTGAAATGAGCACCTACATGACATAGCATGTTCATCAAAAACATATTCATGAAGCCATAGGTGAACATACTGTTATTACTTAATACTATACCCTTTACTACCGAGATATATAGTTAAAGGAAAGCCGGTTTTAATGATACAGCACTGAAATAAAAATCTATTTTTGTATTTTTCCAAACTACTACTACTTCCCCCTATCCGCACACAATGGTGCATAGGGCACTGCATTGCTTCACCACGTGCAGTGAATCTTGGTCATTAGTCTTACGCTTCAGTCCAAAGTATTACATATGAAATATTTGAATGCAAAAACGTATTCAAATCAATCATATTGACCTCCATCGGGAATCGAGCCCGCGACCTCATGCGTAGCAGCCCAACGCGCTAACGCTACACCACGAGGCGGAAATTTTTCAAAATATGACTTAGTCAGTTTAGTATTTATACCACACAGAAGTTATTTAAAGGATTCAAATCGTTTTTGTAATATTCCATGTCATCTAATATTCCATTCCAGCAAATCGTTTTGGCAATATATAATTCCCATAAATCTTGTTCTAGGAACAGAATCGACAAGAAACACGATACGATAGTAATAGCAGCTTGCATTATATTGATAAAGTTTTAGGGCCAAGAAACTTCTAAGCCCATTATTATTAGTAATTACCATAAACATATGTAAAGAAATTTCTACCGATAACCAATATTATTACAACTGAAATCGGCTTACTTATAGAGCACCATTTTTGTGAAAAATCACCTCAAAGGCGCTTTACAATTAAAGATTGTTTAATCTAAGTTCCTAGCGGTAGACTAATTACGCATCCTGGGAATTTGTATGTCTGATTTTAAAAATATGCGTTTTTAATTGAGATCTAAATTGACTGGGACTCTTAATGGTGCGAAAGTGTGAAGGCAGTCGATTCCAGGCAGAGGGCCAGCCGCTGGTAAAGCACGATTGCTAAACTTAGTGTTTGGACTTCGCCGGGGTTCACGAAGTCTTCCTCTGGCTGAATCGAGTGCGGATCTTAAAGTTGACTATTGGTTTCTGTTCTCTTTTTAAATTTTTAAATTGTTTTTTTATGACACAACCAGCTTATTAAAAGGATAGGTCATTTTTAGAACGTCACCATTGTATTTTCTTCTTCTTTAGTGCCCCACGAAAATAACGTATAAAATAGCGTTTGAAGTATTACGAATTAAAAGCAAAATTTATGACATTACGCTGCCCTAGTACTTGAATGTTCAATGAACCATTTCGTAAATATTGCAGGAGAACGCTTTATTTTGTTTTTTATAGATCCTTAATGTTCATGACTTAGGTACGTATATATTTGACTTAATGTATGCGAATCAAATTAAAAATCGCGAATCATTTATGACCTGTAAAAAACAAAAATAAAACGTCTCCTGTTTATGAAATGGTTCATTGAACATACTTAACTAAAAGCGAATTTATATTGTTTCGAACCACTTATAAAACGAGTTTACTGTTGATTTATAGATTTTAAGTTCAATTATTACTTCTTGCATTCAATAATAATAGGCAATCTTTCTCATCACTCACTCCACAAAATGTGTTTTTACCAATTTATGTTCTCCATTGGGGCACATGCACAAATTATATGTTTTTCCTCTATCACTTTTTGTTTTGGTTTCATGTTTGATTTTTCTTTATGATATGTAAAATGCTCAGGTCCGTCGCTTCAATAAATACTGTTATTTGAATAACGACGTTGTGCATATTTCGTAATTTAGAAAAAACAGGAAGTTATATTCTTCCGGAATTTGCTGACAACGCGAGGGGTGCAGGATGTGACCTGAATTACATAATATAATTCAAGATGTAGGTAATAAAGTAATTTTACCAAGACAGGAAGACGAGTGGTTTTACATTTTTATCAAGTCCGAGGCGGGATTCGTGTAACTACATTTTATTTTAGTAAATAAGTAACTGAATTCTTAAATTATTACGAAAGTCTGCACTACACATTGGGTTTCAGGTTTCAGAATAAAATACTGGACGTTCTATGCCTATAATACTGCTTTCTTATTCTTGCCTTCAACGAATTTACGATATTTCCAAATGAAAGTAATAGGAGAAAATGAGACCTGGGTGCGGATTTTCAGCTAGTAAAAATATTTATCGTAGAAAAGCTACTTTTATAGTACTGAAGAAGTATAACTTGGTAATAGTATACTCATTCTGGTCGTATTAGGTACAATATAAACTATATAACACAGCAAATCCCCTCGGAGAATGGTGAACCACAGTTCGCGTGTGAGAATAAAAAGGTTAATGCGTTCTCCACTAGGCGAACTTTATGTGTAATCAATAAAGAAATGTAATGTATTATAATCATTATCATTATGTACTAAGTAGTAATACCATAATATCATGTATAATGTTTCACTTTACATCTTAAAAAATAAAATTATTCAGTTAAATCTGGTAACAACCCTTATGTATGGAAGTGAAGTATGGAGTTGGAAAAATAAGGATAAAAGTATATTGAATGCAGTTGAAATGCGATCTCTCAGGCGAATGTGTGGTAAAAACTACGTATGATAGGTGAACTAATGATGAAATTGGAGCAGAATGTAAGGCTGAGCGACAAAATTAAGAAAGGTCTTTTACGATGGTTCGGTCATGTAGAGCGAATGGATGATGAAAGAACGGCTAAAAAAATATATGATGCGACGGTGCCTGGATGTAGAAAGTCGAGGAAGGCCGAGAAAGACATGGCATGATCAAGTTAAACAAGTGCTTGAATGTGGGCATGTAAAAAGTCGGAATAATCGACGTGCGTGCATGAGAAGATGTATGAAATGTGGAGGAAGCAAGAGAAGTATGCCAGGACAGAGTGGTGTGGCGTTCTATCCGCTCTGCCTACCCCTTCGGGAAAATGGCGTGATGGTTAAATAGGTAGTTAAATCTTTCAATTTGTTGAAAAAATACAGATCGTATTGCACACTCATATAATTTGGTATTTTTCTTTTGTAATGTTTGACGAAAATATCATAATAGGTCATATCATCATTTAAATATTTTCCCAAATATTTCAAATTAAATTTATCACTTAGGCTCGTGGTCGTGGGGAGGATCTGGGCTGAGTTCTTGATTGTGTTTTGCGCATTGAATTTAATACAATATTCAATGCGTGAAGCGTACTCGGAGCTCGGTTTTTAGGGATATTTCACGACTATAACTCTCAGCCTTGCACACTCTTTAATCTAACACGTAAAAATACACTAATACACCACACACTTTGTTTGAGCTTAGTACTGTTGTGACTTCTTTCTTCCTTTAGCTTCTTTCTCTTTTTTTGTGGTTTCTGGCTGCATTCGTTTATGAAATTAATGTAATTCATTCATATAAACAACATTTTGAGTGTGTCCAAATACTTGTAGACACACTCAAAATGTTGTTTATGAAAATTTGCTGGTAAAAGTTATAAGCATAACAAATTGAAGAGTCATCTTCAGGCGTTTCCTAGTAGATGATATAATTTGGTAAGAATCTCACTTGCAATCGTAAAGGTTTCTGCTTGAATGCTTAGCAATTTTTTCAATGGATGACAGAGAGTGTTCACATGTGAAGCGTCGCGCCATTTCACTGTATGTATACAAGTTCTGATAATTGGCAGATATGGATACCAAATACTAGGTGAAATGGGGAATGTTGTAATACATCAAGAGGCCACTTAACCCAGCCAATGACAGGACATAAGCCCTGTAAACGCCTAGATATCCATATTCTCCGCAACTAAACTTCTCGTCTCCGTTGAGATGTCAAATTGTAATTCATTCATTTTAATATGTAATCTGTAATTGGCCTCACGATCAGTTCATTTATATTATATACTTTATATAATGTTCATGGCTGTTGATTTCCAATAAATAAATCAATCATAAGTCATTTTATTAGAATTTATAAAAATTTTACAAAACTTTACAAAACCTAGCAATGTTAAGAAAGAAATTAAAAAATATTATATTTAAGTGCAATTTAGATTTTTTGTATGTGTGTTACTATGCTGTGGGTTTTGCGTGTTTGCGTAAATAATATGCAATTTTGTACTCAAATTACACGGAATAAACTATAACGTCGAGGCGCAAAATAATAATGTATAAATGGGGAAAATTTTATAATACCCACCTGAAATACAATCATAACTGAAGCGGAAAAACGATTGAAGATTATAATCTTTTAATAAAACTGCAGTTGTTCTCTACTCGACCATAACATCAAGAAGAATAATTATATTACATTGCGTACGAAAAATAAATTGCATAGCATTTCCTCAGGCAAATCTAATTTCTAATTTTCAATAGATTTATAAGAGTTAGTTAAATATGTTATAAGGATCAATACACAACTCGCGAAAGTTATGTTTTGTATCAAACAGTAAATTTAAATATATCATTATAAACTTGTAAGAAGTTGGTTTCGTAATTTTTCTTTGGAAAAACACACGCAAGGAAAACGACTGAATAATCGATTACCGGTTGTTTTATAACATGAACATGAGCATACTTCAACTAATAAGGAGTCATTTCAGTTGAGTGCTTTGGGAGGAAATTATATTATATTAAACCTACACTATTAATCTTAATGTAATCGATAAACATACAGATAACATAATATAGGATATATTAAGGTTGTTGCCGAAATTTCTCGTGCGGTTTTGTGGGCTATTTGCCACGATTATTTATTAACTGTTTTGTTAAGTAATGTAATGTAGGTATACCAGTAGCTTAATTGTGTTTGCGGATATAAAAATTGGTTACGTAAATCCAAAGTAGGTGAAAAAAAATTTTTTTTTTGTAACATTGTTAAAATGTTAATTTTTTTTATACACTTTTCGAAGGTTTTACACAGCAAACATATTTCAAAAATGGAAATATTTATCATAATACCTTTGTCAATGATTAAACCATACTTCATTATTGGTCTTACGTGTTATTTCATAAAGTGTTCCTTGTAAAAATTGCTCAGTTTTGAGCACAGTTATTTTAAGTCAAAAATTTTGATTTATTTTCTAGCTTTCCTTTTTATCAGCCTCCACTCGTTTGCGAGTGAGGGACAGTAGTAAACTCAATAAAATAGGAACCCAGTTGTGTGTGTTGGAACAAAAACTAAAATGTTCTAATACATTAATTTTACAGTTTTTATAGTATAATTATGGAAATTAATGATCGATTGTATGTACATTTATTATTTCTATGCAGATAATATTGTGTTACAAATGTGTATGCACAGTGCGATGTAATAATTCTGTACGTGAAAACCAAACACCTACATTTTCAGCGGGCGTATTTTAGTGAATTTTAGATGCAATTTGCCGTATTTCTCCGTCTTATTTTATTTTATAACAGTGTCAAACTATGCACCTACCTACTGTAAAATTTATGCATAGAAACTTAAATCCTATCTACTTACTGTGCTAATATATGACACTAACTTCATTTAGAGGTTTATAATTAATAAGCAATTTATGTAATGAAGTGAAGGTATCAAAGTAATAAAGTTGACTTACAATGTCGTTCAAAAATACAGTAAATAGGCGTTTGACATGAATAAACCAATTCGACAATAGATATACAAAACGACGAGACGTTCATTATGTCCAATAATATATATTTACATTAATTTCTTCCTAGACTAGTAATATCAAATTTATTTAATGTATTGTAGTATGCTTACAATTATTATAACGATAATACATACTTTCATGGTTGAAAAATGCAGTCCTTCGGATTAAATCCACGTCAACTAAGAACATTTAATTTGGACACATACTACAAATAAATCTAAGCACACACAACATAGATTTTTTATAGTTTTTGTATAACCCATATACTTTTTTATCATAAAATATATAGGTATTTAGAAATAACTTTTCTAGCTGTTTTAATAATATACATAATATGTAAGGTTTAATTATAAGAAAAATTCAATACAGTAAAACAATATTACTTATCATTTTACATTTACCTAACATTAAAATTTAAATGGCTTCAATTATCTTTACAGCACGATCTAGCCTCTGCACTATTATATGTTTATACTGTGTAGATAGATAATGTAACCTTTGATCCTCTGTAGTGTAACCTGTGATTACATATATATTGACTTAGGTCACCTGGAAGTTGCTGACCTCACTGCTCTACGGTAATATAAGGGTAGGTAAATACCTCTACACATACTACGGCACGCCTACGTACCACACACAAGCCTTGTAGCCTGTGGGTTTCGTGTTTTCCTGCAATAGGTATTTCGACATACCCCAATAGACTGAAATATTTTTAGTTTCCGAATAATATCAAAATACGTACGCGGTCAAACCGCATGAAATATTATTTACATAAAAATACTTCCATAACATACCATAAATCAATATAAATATGGCCAATATATTATATATGACTTCAGTTTATTGGTTAAGAAAATATTTATTACACGGGGTGTTTTATGTATGAATATTAAGTATTTTTTAAATACATTTTAAATTAAATTGGTGATTAGAGATATGATTTCATAATTTACTGATAAAATAGTATTAATTATTTATTTCTTTGGATTTTGTATCATCCATTAAATACTGTTTTCCAGTAATTTTATAATCCTCGTTTTTTTCTTATTATTTTCTACTTATTTTATTTCCTTCAGTTTTCTTTTCTCATTTGAAACTTTATGCAATTTTCTAAAAAAAAATTACAGCGCAAGTTTTATAGATATACTACAATACGTGACATTAATACAAACATTTTACTTTTACAAGTTTTTTTTCCTTCATTAAAATGTATTTTACTCTCTGTATTATGTTATATAGTTACTAATGAATCTATTAAAATGTATTTTACTCTCTGTATTATGTTATATAGTTACTAATGAGTTTTTGATATTACGGAAATTCAGATTGACGTCATCGACATGTGTGCCAACATGACGCAAAAACAAAATTTAGGTGTTCAGCTCCAGCCATAGAGCTTGTAAACCAAAATTGTCTATGAATGCAGAAAAATAAAACAAAAAATCACAAAAACATCGGTGTAATTCGTTTATAAATTGGGATAATTAATAACAGATATACAATCATTTAAAGTTTGATTTTTGTAAAATTTTGTATGATATGCGATCTTAGGCGATCGTATGTGGAATAAAAAACTATAAATTATTGTATCTCGCTTATTTACTACAATGAAAGCCCCACCCTTTCCTAGACTGCTTTAAAGACTATTGAGTCTTTTTTCAGTCCAGCCAACTCTACCGAGTTTTTCAACAAGCTAAACCGCGATTTTAAGATTGTTAGTGTGATAAAAATACGGATGAATTTACGATTATGTACGCGAACAAATGCTTTTATTGTACCCCTACCACCGTCTCGGCTTATGTATTATAATTGTCATTGTTTCCATCACCCAAACCAACCAGAGTCGGCCCAAATTAACAGTGGTAGGGATGTTAGTTTCTACCCCCGATCATTATTTATTAGTAATTACAACCACCCGTGTGGAGACCGGTATCCCGCCTCGCCAGGCCCCCCATCCCAGACATCCACCCGTGCATCCGCGGTCAGGGTCTCATGGAGGGGGGATTAGGGAAAGAGGGGAGGGGACAGAACGCATGTGTGCATCTCACACTAACATCCTATCATCCTATCTGGCAGACACTATTTCATACGTCCCCGTACCCTATCACAATACCTATCCAAAGACCATCCTATCCTTACAAAAGACACAATACAATTGAGTTGAGGGATGGGATATAATTTATCGCTTATTTACTATACGATTTACGAACGAATTGCACTAATAGTTTAGTGATTTCGTTGCTTTATTTTTTTGCAATCACCAAAAACATTGATTTATAAGCCAATTTATAGTAGGTAGGTAGCTATATTGTCTTTTTTTCTACCTGTATCTACCTTCTTTGTACGAAACGATTTTCTTAAAAAAGTATTCCACCAAAACCAATCGAGTTTATTAAATCGCCAACCTTGTCACAACCAACGCAAGGAGAAAATATTCTGTATGTTCTGGGGTGAGTAGGGTGATTCTGGGTACAGTGATACAGTCGGTGTAGGGTGAGTGGGGGTCACTTGAGCCGGGGGTAGAGTGGAACACTGGGAAAATCTCCAGCATAATATATTTGACAACAACTACTGGAATAGATTGTCTTGTTATCAACAAACCTGACGAAATTATTCTTATTAAGATATTATTGATATCCCAACAGAGACAGAGAAACTCTGGAAACGAATGTGGATTATCTAGGCGTTAACAGGTCGTATAACCGGGGCGTATTGGCTGGGTTAAGTGGCCACTTGATGTATAACAACATTTCCCATTGTAATATATTGAACTCGCGTTCGTAATATCACATTACAAGTGATTTTCTCACTGGTGACATCTTTTGAAAAGATTGTTAAGCATTTTTTTGGCAATCAATATATATTGTGTAGTTAAGGCTCATCCGAACTTAATTACTTACTAGAAGACGCCTGAAGATGTCTCTCCAATTAAATCATTCTTATTAAATTCGGTAAAGAATATAGAACCTTTAAAATATCTATATGGAAAAAATAGTCATAGGTTCTGGATAAATAGATAAACTTACCCATTACTATTCAATTGTTTTTTTTTTTTGCTTTTTGCATTAGAGATTTTAAAAAGATATGTTTTGAGTTACCTGAAAGATTGACTCAGTAGAGATGTGGGGGAAGTCCAGGCCGCTCTGACTGTACTGAGGACCTCTGTGAGGGCAGGCAGAGAGGCTGATGGGACCCGCCGACCTGAAAAACAAAACATTTTCAAAATATGCAGCTGCACAAACACTTTATAAAGAAAATTGTGACGAAATAATAATCATTATTTCCCGAACCGTTTAGGTTTAGAACAAATAATATTTTAGTCTGCTTTTTTTACCATATCCCACTCCAATCAAAGCATGAAAAGATATCGAAGGTTTTAGGCTTGATTCCCGGAGACCACAAATATAAAAAGATTTTTATTTTTTATTTACATGTTTTGTGATTTCCCTCTATTTTTGGACCAAATCTGCCTAAGTGGTAAAAAAATAAATAAATAGACACGTAATTTAAATCGTTAGTGAACGAAAAATTATGTTTGTACTTTCTAGTATTCTTATGATATATTTTACACTCGTAAAAGTCAGCATTTAGTTATTAAAAATCTACTCCTACAACTAACAACCCTTAAGATTTATTTAAAAAATATATACAGTTAAGAGCATGAAGGATGTATTAGGGCTTTTATGGGACTGATTGGCGTTCCTTTGACGGGATAGTAGGCAAAAACCCTTGTCTACCTTTTAAAGTTTTTTTCTAAAGCTTATTTGATGTAAATTTCAGGTCTGACCCTTTATCTGCCCAGCGAACCAAGAGTGACTCCATTAACCCCTTGAGCCCCGCTAATGAGGTGTGACCCACATCCCCCTACTGAGGGCTGAAGGGGTTTGGAGCGCCAAATTGCCGAAGTTATGATTAATAGGTATCGCGAAGGTCGTTCCTCGTTCAGGCTTTTGGCGACCACATTATCGGCACTTCCTTTATGGGACATTACGAGTTTCTGTTGTGTTTTTATATACCTACTCCCCCTGCTCGTACTTACCAAAAGGCCTTCAGATGGGTTTGCGGCTAACGTAAAGATAGATTAGGTTAGAGACGTTATTACAGCACGTTATTATAGGTTAGGTTAGGTTTTAACTATTTTAAAAGATCTTTGTATATTGGATATGATGATGGATTGGATAGTCTGCCCGCAATAAGCCGGGGTTTCTTTAATCACTAAACATGGCTTTTGCTTCAGTACATTATATATTTTGGAAGTATGTTTGTGATTGTTCCACGAACAAAAATTTTATACTGAATATCAACGGCGAAAAGGAAAAAGTTACAAAGCGACTTAACATGTGCAAAGGAAAATGTTACCAAGTGACATGATATTGCTATGTCACTTGGTATCATTTTCGCTTGCACACTTGCAAAAACAATTGCAAAAAATTTATCGAAAAAAAAAAACACAATTCTCACTCAATTTTCTCGAAAAGTATGGGTCTTCAAAATCGACTCTAAATATGACATAGTTTCCCGCTTGTACATCGAGTTTACTTACACAATGTATAAGCTTGAACCTAAAACGTCATGCGAAAGGTAAGTATATTGTATTTATCTGCTATTTGTATAACGGAATGTATTAGACTTGCATGGTATATAAATATTCCATGGGAACTGAGGAATGTATATGAAGTGATTAGCTCCATGTAGGGCGGATTGGCCTCCATGGCATTGTAAAATGGAGGAAAATAACACAAATTGTAATCAACTTTACTGAGAAGTCGATAGCAGAATGCGAAAATTGGAATCGAGATGCGTCCATATTTTTTATCTGGGTTCAAAGATATATGTTAGGTTTACCAAATATCTCAATACATGTAAATAATATTCTTATGCATTAAAGTTGCGTTTTTAAGTCATACAACTACTGTTTCTACTACAATTTTTCCATATCCCCACTTAGTGGTGCATTGGGCACTGCATTGGTACACCAAGTGCGGTGAATCTTGATAATTTGCTACATGACGCAAGCTGATCAGTCTAACGCTACAGTGCCAGTACAAGTTATCACATATCAAATATTTTTATTAATTATTAAGACAACGAGATAGCATTGACTTTTTACTTTAGAACTGATAGAAATCAGAATTGTATTGTGACAGTCATTTTCCAAATAGAATTGATAGCTTCCACTTCCACTGCGCCTAACTGAAGCGTTTTCGGACAGTTAGAGAAGCAGCTTCCTTTCCTTTTGACTTTACATTATATATAAACTTATTATCGTAGAGCGAATGGATGATGAAAGAACGGCTAAAAAATATATGATGCGACTGTGCCTGGATGTAGAAGTCGAGGAAGGCCGAGAAAGACATGGCATGATCAAGTAAAACAAGTGCTTGAAAGTGGGCATGTAAGAAGTCGGAATAATCGACGTGCGTGCATGAGGAGATGTATGAATGTGGAGGAAGCAAGAGAAGTGTGCCAGGACAGAGTGGTGTGGCGTTCTATCCTCTCTGCCTATCCCTTCGGGGAAATGGCGTGATGGTTAGTTAGTTAGTTAGTTAGTTAGTTAAACTTATTATCATTGAAAATATTTTATTTTCTTGGAAAATTGACTACATATTCCTTTTTTCTTATCGCGTTAACGCTATTGTTTTCATTGTTTATATAGAAACGCAACGGATGCAGCAACCCTTGGTATCTACTGTCATCCGGCGAAGACGTTTCGGTTGGTTAGGCCATTTACTACGTAATGCCTCCCGAGAGCCTTAACGATGCTTGCCCTTTTTTACAAGGCGTCCTGGACGTCCACAGAGGCAGTTTGTGGAATCCATATGCTCCACATAGAGAGCGGATATGGTATGATGATGATGATAATGATATAAAAAGGGATATAAATTCTTTCAATACGACTAGTCGGCTTGAGAATATAATATATTATATATAGTGAGTGGTTTACAATCATTATACTTTTAAAACAAGTCTTTTAATTGGAAGCATAATGTATCAATCATATTACAATAAATGACAAATCTAAAGAATACATGATTTGTATAGTAATATAGTTTCTCTCAGGTAAATGTATAATATCATTCAACGGAATTCATTCTCACTACGGGAAGCCTTCCTAATCAACAATAATCAAGGCACTGAATTCTCGGGTAGTCATAAATCAAATCAAATATTTTTTTTCCTCTTCTATATTATATTCATGGTCAATCAGTCAAAAATTTTCGTAAGAAGGTTCCGCAGAAGGTTTACAAGAAAAAACTTTAATATTTTTCTCAGATAACTGGACTTCTCAGGCGACCAAAATATATAACTGCTTACGACGCGACGTTTTCAATAATAATTATGTTCCTAATATTCATATCTCACAATTATTAGGTTTTTTTATTCAAAATACGTTTCCATCTAAATACTTGTATATTTTATGAATGGTTTTACCCAAAATTCTTTACTTTTAAACTATTTACACACCTACGACACCTACGTAGTTATTTAATCTTCTTGAATCGACTTTTTAAGATATTTTCCAGACTTCGTTATAGTTATTATAGATATTTCAGAACCTATACACGTCTTGCTATAAAAAGTAGATATGATTGATGCGGGTTGATACAGCAGACTTCGGGTAATGTGGTGAAATGAGGTTTCTTACTACTTCATACCTTATACGAGTATAGATACTAAATACTGATAGTGATCGGTGATCAATCTTTTATTCCAGATGAGGAGGTTTTCTTTTCCATTTATTTTGTTCATCAATCCATTGAAACCTCATTTTAACGTCCATAAAAAGGATATAATAATATAGTATAAACTATCATCGAAAAACATCTCATCGATCATGACTTATTTTTTGTTAATGCTAAATTCTTAATATCATGTAATTTTTAAATAGTCCTATGTGTAAAAAGGGATGAAAATAATACCAATGTGCTTTTTTGCTGTTTTGTCTTAAAGTAATTTATATATCTTCTTCTTAAGATAGACCTAAGGGTCTGTATGGCTCTTGTTCGATGCTGCCTCTTGGGATATCGACTCCCAACTGTCCCTCCATCTTTTAACAGGCGGCCAGGTGGGCAGAGATGCATCACGGATTTAACTATTCTACTATCGTCCATTCTCTCAACGTGTGCATGCCAGTTTCTTCTTCTTTCTCTTCCCCACCTGACAACATCCTAGACTTCGCAAGTTGCTCGAATTTGGACGATTCTAATCCTGTCCCTCAGCATTTTCCCGGCGATACATCATAGATTTTTCATCTACAACAGTGTTTCCCAACCTGTGGTCCGCGGACCCCTGGGGGTCCGCGAATATATGTATGGGGGTCCGCAGTCACAGGACCATTTGACAACTTTAAAAAAAATATATATTTGTTTATGGACAGCCAACAGACATACACTTCTAAAAATAACGTCCACTTATAGGCTATCTCTTAACTATCTAAAAAGATTAAGTCAGGATATTTTTATATTAGCGAATAAATTTTAAGATAAGACCCTATTAACCGTGTTGGTGTTGCTGTTGTGCGTTAATTTATTAACGTATTTTTATTATTTTTTAAATTTAGTATTTGTAGTAGGTACTATTATAAAGTAAATGGTCCCAAAATTTATTGCTGTTTTTTTTTTACTAAGGGGGTCCTTGAAAATTGTGCTTGATTTCCTAGGGTCCGCGACACGAAAAGGTTGGGAAACGCTGATCTACAAGACTCTCAGCATGGATTTGGTCTTACGTGTGTCCGCCCTTGTTTCAATTCCATATGTCATTATGGGGCGAACATAGGTTTGTAAATTTTCACCTTACTGTGTGTTCTCATGTAATTTATATATTAATCATAATTCTAGAGTTAGCAGTTTCGAAAGAAAATTAATGACATTGTGGGAGAAGAATCTCAATGATTTTCCTAATAAAATGTCTTTACAGTGTAACCGTCAGATGTCAACATGCTAGAGTGTAAAATTTACCTAAAAATCTCAGTAAAACTGCCACCGGATGTAGATGTACCCACTTAGTGGAGATGAGTTCCTTTATTCCGTTCTGGGGACTTTATAGGACGCGACACAAAGGGAGGGAAAATTTTCTTGGCACAAAAAATAATATCTCCACTTTTTTACCATCATAACAAAATGCTATTTATACTCCTGACTTTAGAGTGTAATACATAACTCGAGAAACATTTTTAAACAAAACTTTTTTGCCTGTATAATATTTTTGCAAATCCTTGAAAAATCGTGTCTTTTTATTTACAAAAAATATTATGACAAATTGTGATCCGTGATCAAACGATCATAAATCTGAATTTTGAGTATTTAAAATTTTTCCTATTCAAAAACATAATTCAAATGTTTGTGGGTAGGATGAAATAAACAACGCGCTTATTTTTTTCCTGTTCAATCAATAAAAAATTTGAGCTGTTATTAATGTTTAGAATTTGAAAAATAAAACACGGTACGAAAATTAGAACTAGTGTAAAGTTTAAGGTTTATAGTTTATAGAGCTTTTCTTGTAGCGATCTAATAATATTTTATCCATAAAGTTATCGTATGTTATGTGATCCGTAATCATGTTTACATAATTATTAAGATATCCACAGAATTATTAAAGTTCGTGTTATGAACTTGAACATAATATTAAAGTTCAGGATCCACGCTAAGCCGCTTATCCCATTCTGTGTATGGAATAATATTTGTTAAGGATTGTGGGTATTACGGACTGTATTATACAACTTGGAGTAACTTAGGGGGTTCGGGTTCGGGTGAGAACTGAGTGGGAACATAAAGTATGAATTGAGGTCTTTATCTATGCCCTGTTTGCCGACCAAACAACCAGATTATCTGCCTAAATCAAGTTCAAACATCGATGTGTTATTAATAACCGCCACAAATATTAACGCTATAAATTGTAATACAATCATTTACTAGTTTACACATCGTAAAATATTAATGTTAATATATTAATATTACTCCTCGTTTCTCTTATCCACACATAATGTTCATTTCGATACTAAATTGTGGATCTTTGTTTTTTCTATAAATATAATTTAATAACCATATTACATCATTTTTTTCACTATTATGATGATTTGAATGATACACCCTCCTTGTTTATTTAGAAATGTCTACGGCATCACTCCCCTGCTTAAATATTTTCATTCGTCCCTTTTCTTATCCCAACCTCTATTCCATTTACCGAAGTCTATTAGAGTGTATTTTAACATGTGTTTAGGTGTATCTTGTTTTACAGACATACAAATGTAAATATTAACTATGTATTGGTGCTTTCTGTTGGTTTTCTAAATAAAATAAAATGTGTTAATTGATAATAAAATAAATAAAAATAAAAATACCCACCACATCAGTTTTATACAATAAATTAATGATTATCTTCACTAAACTAAGGATTAGTTAGAATATATTGCAAAATATCAAATTATCAATAAGTCCGCCCTAGTAAATTATTTACTTACTTACATAAAAATCCTGAAAAATAAAATAAAGAAATGACTACCACTGACAAATGTTTAATATTTGCCGACAAAATCAATAGATTGGTCCTGCCGATTCAAAGTATAAATAAAGTTATAAGATCAAAGCCGATCACATAAACAAGATTGTTTTATTTAGCAAGAAAATATCTTCCGCCATTCCGCTTAATGTTTTATTCCGTTATCGTTTTCGTATTAAGTTTATCGCTTGATCACTGTCCGCAAAATTGGATAATCTGTTTCCGCCATCTTGTGGAAACAATCACTATATTCTCTCTCAACCTTAACCAGTAAATACACCTAGACGTAGATATTATATATTATCCATGCTTTATATTATGGACATACAATATCAAGCATAATACATTACAGCATACTCTACAATATGATGTATAAAATATGTAACGGCGACGCATGACAATACATATTAAAGGCGGGCAGATTCAGAGATAAGAAAAGTTTTAGTGAGGATTTTCTAAATCACTTTTCTCGGTTCAAAGTCTACATTTAGTGTGTAATTCTAATACCATAGATTGTAAAAAAACACGTAAAACGAAGGGTACAGGACTCATTTAGAAGGGTAATACGTATTACCTACACGTACACATGTAGGTACGTTGGCCAATAATGATCGACATTTGTTCATAGTGAAAACGTGAATCTGTGAATTTATCCCTGAGATTCTTTAATTCGTATCGTAAATTTTCATTATAAATTTTGAGTATCGAAGATCACGTTGTCGCCTACAGACACATTGTAACAGGCCTAAGAGGCAGGAAAAATAGGTATGCACGAATTTATTTCTTGCAAAAACCTTTTCTCTCACAAAAATCTTATACCATGAAGATATAAATAAAATGATAAAGGCGTCTTCTAGTAAGTAATAAAGCTCGACAGAGCCTTATCTACACTAATAAAGATGATTGCCAAAAAAATGCTTAACAATCTTCTCAACAGATGACACCAGCATAGAAAATTTCGGTAATGCGGAACGACGTAAACGAGTTCAATATATAGCAGTTCCAAAATTTGTCATATACATATTGTTATCAGATGATGGGCGGAATCAGGAATGTTGTAGTACATCAAGTGGCCACTTAACCCAGCCAATGACAGGTCATTAGCCCTGTAAACGCATAGATAACCCACATTCGTTTCCAGAGTTTCTCTGTATCGGTTGGGATATCAATAATATCTAATTTATATCTAATTATTATTTTTTAATGAATATAATATTTTTCTTGTATCTGTTCTATTTTTTTTTCTAACGAAAATACATATTTTACATTAGTTTTACCTACATGTCAGCCTCGTGACATAGTAGTAGCGCGTTTGGATACTGTGCATGAGGTTGCGTGTTCGATTTCCGTAGGGGATCGTCATGAAACATTTATTTACATGTGGTTTCATATTAATATTTCATGTGTGATACCTTGGACTGGCAGTGATGCGTAAGACTGATCGTCTTACCTTTGTAATAAAAAATGATCAAGATACAATGCAATTCTTGGTGTTCCAATGCAGTGCCCTATGCACCATTAGGTGCAAGGGAATGTAATTGTAGTAGTTTACCTACATTGGTACGTAGAATTTTGTGAAAAAATAAGTACCTATATATTATGTATTAAGGAATGTCGCTGCGGCTTTTGCGGTTTATCCTTGAAATACTTTACTGTCAGAATCTTCAAATCGGAAAAGCGCCCTGTTTCAAGGGCACGTCGTGGAATTCCAGGGGGAACTTTCCCTTCACAGTATCAGAATAAAGATAGCTATTTTTCTCCAATTCTATATTTGAAATGATATGTCAGCATTGACTTATTTCGTCGATGTATGTCGCCATCAATATACAGGATTCATCAATTCTAGAGAACAATAAATAATCTCGTTTTATATAATAATAAAATTTACTGAATAATAAAATGCTCTGAAATGTATTCTCGTATTCCACATAGACCAAAAAAAATTAAGTCTAAGAGTCCTAAAAAATAATACAATTAATATATTTATTAAATTAATAGGTACAAATACATTTATAAAATACATTTTACTGCCTAACTAGGCCCTAGACCCGTTTTAAGGCAGTAATGGATCCGCCACGATGAGACTCTCTGGTAACTTCGTCCAAGGGCGGGATATGAAGCTGAAGGACCACCAGGAAGGGCGAAGTATCCTGGAATACCCTGGAACACCACGTTGAACTGGCGCGGCGGGACACAAACGAGGGGCACAGCACACTTACTCACTTTTGGTCGAGGGGTTTCGGGAATTGGAATCTGGGAAGCTTGGAGATGGATGACGAGTATCACGAGGGTATAACGAGGGTGGATAGAACGAAGAAAGATCAGGATCACGAGAAGGACGGATGTTGCGAGGTAGAGTAACGTTGCTGCGCTGAGCGAATATTCGAGACTGAATTTTAGTTGGAAAACAGGTGACAAAACGGAATGGAATGGGTGAAGGTAGGCGATACATTTTGGAGAGGAATTCGAACTACCTATACCAGAGAGTATCAATAATGGCCAAACCAGATACAAAAAACCGACTTAATTTGTTTTATCATATTATTGCTATCCCCACAGAGACAGAGAAACTCTGGAAACGAAAGTGGGTTATCTAGGCGTTTACAGGGCTTATGACCTGTCATTGGCTGGGTTAAGTGGCCACTTGACGTACTACAACATTCCCCATTCCGCCCATCACCTGATAACTATATATGACAAATTTTGGAACTACTATATATATTGAAATCGTCTTCGTCATTCCGCTTTACAGAATTGTTCTATGCTTATTTATCATACATTGGCATAAAATTAACAAACATATTTTTTTTCAATAAATTAATACAACAATCGACAATGCCTTAATCCTAGTCTAAGTTATTCTTTATGGAAGACCGACGCGACAACTACGTATTTACTTTGTAGAAAAATATTTTTAAAAAGAACTAGATGATGTTACACATATAAATAGGTAGTTTTCTCTGTTATATCTCTACAAACTTGATCTGGGTAATGGTGGTTCACTGGTTTAGTGCTGGCACAGCATCCATCACTTACTATCAGCACTTGTGATGTTGGTCGTAAACTCCACGAACAAGAAGATAGGAGTTCGGAGTACAGATTCTAGAAAATATACAGGAAAACTTAAATCCCTTCACTGTAATCGAAGATATTCCATTGCTCTAAATAGTTACATCGATAGCTGATCTAATATTTCTTAACTTGAGTCAATAAATAAAATTTAAAGTTTTTTTTATTCACTTTTTATTTTTTATCCTAGCCAACTAGTTTCGACAGCACTTGTCATCATCAGGGCTACTTATCAACAAAACACTTAACAGTAAAAATTATACAGAATAGTTAGGTACCTAATAAGTGGGTGTGGCTATTTTAGGAACACTATTTTTATATCATTTCACTGAGTTTTTTTACATTTTTGCTTTACTGGCCGTACTTGCCGATATTATTATTATTATGGATAATTTATATAAGCACCATTTTCGTTTAAATATACTTTAAGGGCGCTGTCGATATATCTTTAATGTTCGAAGCACAATTTTTGTTGTGAATCATTTTATCAACTTGAGTAAATGAATAAAATTTAAAAACTTTGTTTTTATTATTTACTTATTATTTTTTTATGGATTTTTTTTCTCATGACAAGTACTGTCGAATCTAGTTGGCTAAGTGTTTAAAATAAAAAAATTAAAAGTGAATTAAAAAAAAAAACAAAGTTTTTTTATATTTATTTATGAATTACTCAAGTTGATAAAATGATTCACAAAGTTTGTGCTTCGTACATTAAAGATATAATATTTCTTTTTTTTGTGTGTAAATATAATGTTTAAAAAATACACATTTTTTGTGTGTATTTTTTTAACCATGTTAGTCAACATAACGAAAAATTTAACGAGACAAAATTTTTTTTTAAATGGTTCCTAAGTCCACTATTTTCAAATCCGGATTACTGTGCGACGCGATATTTTGGAGCATAATGCAGTGTCCATCATAATAAAAATAAATAAAATAATTATGGGCTATGTGCATGCATACATCAGCTTGTCTTATGTAGACAATTTACGTAATACTAAGATACTTGACGTAATACGCACGTTATAAACTCGAGTAACTAATACAGAATTTCCCGGCTGGTTAGCGTTTAATAGTACGTACCTAATACTAAATTCATGATGATGATTGAATTGATGGAACACGTTTCAAGGTAGATGGGAGATGGGTTTGGCGATGCCATAAATCATGATAAATGTGTGTATCATTTCGTGTTTAGGTAATGGGACCCAGCGGATGTTTGTACTTGTCCTAATATTCGCTAATGTAACGTTGGGGGCTGAAATGTTTCAGGCTAGTCGACAGGACGTACGACATACGATCGTACATAAAATTAAGAATAATAAGTTTTTTAAGAGACGAAAACAACTTTCAAAAAAATATTTAAATGTAGAATGTATTGAATCCAATATTTCAGGTTGATTACAGATGTTGATTCAAGAATCCCTCATCATTCAACACCACATCATTCTATTAGAGAGTTAGGATTCCCCAGCAAATCCCTTTGCCAAACGATTTTCATTTCTAACTATGACGTCACACATGTGGTTGCCAGCAAGATCATTGCTCCATATCGGTCACTCACAGCAGAAATATATACATTATATATTTATATATCATAGTATTGTATTTACGTCAATTTTGTTATATTTGTTTTTCTAATCAATAACAATAAGGAACGGAGATTCTAGTTTTGCATTTTTTCATTTATTTTCCTCTCAAATTACCGTAGCATCTTAGTATATTGCAATGCACTTTTCGTAATTTGCTCTCTTCTTCTTCCTTTTGAAGCTTTTATAAGTAGGTTGGTAGTTAAACAAATCTTTTTCGTGGGTACATGTTTCCAATTTTAGCTACATAAATACATAGTATTTTTCTTCATCTTCTTCTTCTTTCGCCACGTTCACTCCTATGTGGAGCATGTGGACATCACTAGATCCTCTCTCGCCTCCTCCCACGTCAGGCCCGCATCCATCAGCTCCGCCGAATACATCCGCAGGATGGTCATCGACGGTCTGCCAGGACGGCGGGATCCTGCAGGCGTAAAGAAGTGGCAGCTCGGGTTCAGGCCCTCCCGAGGCATCCGGAGTACATGCCCAAGCCAGGTCCAACGCCGCATCTTCACGACTCCAGTTATTGGAGGTTGCTGCGTCCGTTCCCTAACTTCAGCGCTGGTTGTGAACCTAATGCCTAGAATCCTTCTCAGACTCTCAAAACATTTTTGCAAGGTATTATTTCTGAATTAGAGAGCAACCATCTTTCGCAGAATATACAAAATAAGAAGGTACCTTTACCTTCTACATAAAATTATTAGAATAGCCTCAAAACTAGTTATTGCCTTGTCCGATTATCACAACTTGTTTACATAATATTGTAACATCATTATTTGTATTGCATATAGGCTGAATATATTCAGTAAACCGAGCAAATATGCACATAAGTCATGTGTAACATGCACTAACGAACATAATGAAAATCCCGAGCAAGATCTTGTGACCTTATTTTGTTATGCGTTATAAATCATTATTAAATGAGATATTTTCTTATCTTAATATCCAAGTAGGTTACTAATTAAATGTAGATATTTTGAAATTTTTTCGAAAATCAGGATTAGATTATGAGAGGTGTAAAGATTTCTTAAGATATTGGCAGGATCTAAAATTTTTCAGGGAATTCCAAAAAGGTGTTTTTTAATTATTTTCACGCTTATGTCTTTATAGAGAGGATGACCCTGAGTGACATAGTAATATAAAACACAATTTTAAAAACATTATACTGCACAATATTATAGTCGGAACATTTTCGGTTGAATGCTTTCCATAGCACTAATTTCTATACATTTTGTTTGCAAAATACTGGCATTAAGTACCCTGAAAATAGCTCGCATATTTTGCAGTTTCTAAACATGTTAATTCACCGTAATTTCACAAATAAACCCAGACCCGGACACACGTAATGCAAGGAGAGAGATTAAATAATAAAAATAGCTACATAAATATATTGTGGGTGAAGTCTTGAGAGATCGATAGCATATTGCGATGATTATTTAATAGAGTTTAGCTAAGTTTTGTGGACATAGTAATGTGACTTAGCTGCCAGAAAATAATATGATAATAACCACATATGTATAATGAATGAATTTATGTAATTACAGGTAATTAAACAATGTGTGAATATCTATCATTTTTACATTTTATCATTATTTCATACATGGTTTTACTGCACATTACAGAATTAGGAATCAATTCGTTAATATTATTACGTCTACGTCTATCTTTTTTCTTATGAAACAAATCGTTAGAAGGATGCACACGTCGATAAATACATAATATGTAAACCGTAAAAGTTATTGTTAATTAATTTCTTTTTAAATTTACGTTTTAATGAATATTTCATATTCAGTCATAAATATATATACCTATATTATACACAACTTTTTTTTTAAATCATCAGGTAAAAGTAAATATATGAGTATAGCAGTTTTAGAAACAGTATATGTTCATTTAAAACTAATAGTTGTAAATTTTCCAGCTTCGAACCTAATGATCGACATACTATCGACATATTATCAACTTTTTTCACAGACTAGTTGGTACTAGTACTTTTTTTCCAGATTGTATTTCTTAAATTAAAAATTTTTCGTTCATTTTGTACCTAGTTTTTTCAAATATAGAAAACTCACTTGGCGAACCAATGCGGTGCCTTATGCACCATTGGGTGCGGATACGGGAGAGTAGTAGAAAAGTAAAAAAAGATCATTTATGTAGTTTGCGGAGATATTTTTCTGACTTTAAACTAAATAAAATATTTCAGGATCAGAAGATCGATTCCTAAATTATGTAAGGTTCATATTGTACAAGGATCACGTCCCTACAAGGTTAAATCTGAGGTCTGTTCTACCGTTCTACTGGGGTGGGAAAATTTTCCTTTAAGCTCCAACTCGATTTACTGCAAATGTGTTATTTCCACCAAACTTCCACGAACGTCACCAACAAGGAACGTGCTGTTCTGTTTTAACTGTTCTATTTTAACGAATCCAAGAATAACGGCCTTACAATTAATTTTATAAATTAAATTAAATCAATTATTTAATTTTCAGGTTTTCTGAAATTTTTATTTCCGTCTTTTTATTCTCATAATTAAATAATGTGATATTGTATCCATATTATGGAAGCGAAATTGATCTAACATAGCCGATATTTTACCATATTTGTTCCCTTCGAACGAGAATTTAAGAGAAGTGTCATTCCATCCTTGAAAAATACTACCGTGTCTGAGGTGTCTAGTAACCCATTACGTCACTCACTGCGTCGTCAATAGGCATCTACGTCATCACTACGTCACACGTTTCGTGTATTGGCCTAAGTGCTGGAGTCTTTAGACGGTGGAATTTGATAAGTGGTGCATCTTACGAAATTAACTCTGGGAAGCGTAGGTATATTTTTAGAATGTTTTGTATGGATTTTTTTTCCCTAATCCCCCCTCTTTTTCCCTAATCCCCCTCCATTGAGACCCTGACCGCGGATGCACGGGTGGATGTCTGGGATGGGGGGCCTGGCGAGGCGGGATTATATCCAAGGGTGGTTGTAATTATAATAAATAATGATCGGGATAGAAACTAACATCCCTACCACTGTTAATTTGGGCCGACTCTGGTTGGTTTGGGTGATGGAATCAATGACTATTATAATACATAAGCCGAGACGATTACAGGGGTACAATGAAAGCATTTGTTCGCGTACACAATCGTAAATTCATCCGTATTTTTATCACACTAACAATCTTAAAATCGCGGTTTAGCTTGTTGAAAAAATCGGTAGAGTTGGCTGGACTGAAAAAAGACTCAATAATAGTCTTTAAAGCAGTCTAATTTTTGGGGCTTTCATTGTAGGAAACGCCTTTTTTAGTTAATTCGAAGATTATTACAGATACCGAGGCACTTGTCATAGAGAGAGCAGAAAGCAAACAACAACTGATGACGTACTTTTTTTTTAGTTGAATATTGTAACTTTCATCCAACCTACTGACGAGCTTGAGTCGAGAACTACAAATATTTATTTTTTTTATAGCACAGCATACAGTAATAATATTTATATATTTGATGCTAACTGTTAATCTCAATAAAGCTCGCAATGAGAGGGTTATGGTGGGTTATCATTAATTGGGTACTCCATAAAACGTTTGAGAAGGCATTAATTACCATAGCGTCACAATAAATTATCTAGACCTCTAGAGAAAATATTTAGTTGATGAGTGGATACTAAAATGTATTAAGAATAAATTATCATGAGTATTAAATAATTACAATGAAATAACATTGCGAATGATGCAAATTTACCTCGGTAACCCTCATAATCTAGTGAATTTTATAAGGAAATACCTACTCAAAAAGATCAAGTAAAAGTATTTACGTAAACAATCATTATCTTGAAAGCACAAACAACAATATATAAAAAAATAAAAAATATTCCTTTCTTTCTCCCTTAGCCTCCATAATTGGGTTCTCTCCGATTTTCTATTTTTTATTTTAAAAAATTGATTGAAAAATAACAATATCAAGGTAATTTTTTTTTATTTTTACGATGTCATATGAATTTTCTAGCGCGGTTTGAAATAGCGCTTTTTCAAATCGCTCGCAAAATCCTCCATTTGGCGCGCATGCGGTGTGACGTCACAGCAATATGGGCGCTGACTTCGTAATGAATTTCCCGCCTTTTATAATGAACGGGTATGACGTCATTAGCCAATAACGGGCGTTAAAAGTCACTCGTAATTTCGTGTTTTTAAAACATAAATTCATAAATGAAAACAACATTTTTGATCATTGTGTTTTATATCGTTGGAATTGTAAAAATATACTTTAAATATTTATAACGTTTTCAAGGATATTCATCCTATCGGGAACAACCCAAATGTACGTAAAAGGCACTTCATTGGTATAAAATACAAGTGTAAATAAAATAATTTAAATAAATGTGTAGTGAGGTTATTTTGGATATGAGCATTGATTTATTAATACAGTTAGATTTGAACTGAACCCAAAAATTAATGACACTTCAACTCCGCCAAAACCTCCACCTCCGCCAGACGCGTATTCAGTATTTCTTTAACCGCCGGCCGAGTCGGACGTTCAGAAAACATTCCGAAATGCCTTCCTGTGTAGTGAAACCGTGTAAAAACCGTACGGATAAAATTAACAAAAAAGATGGTGTAACTTTCCACATGTAAGTGTTTATTTATATTTGTTTACATAGCCTAAAATAATTATTATTCAAAGAAAGTTTTCTTCTTAAATAATAGCCAACAAGCCCGTCCACAAGAAAAAAAAAGTCATTTTTAGATGCATGGTAAAATTCATGACCGCTCCTCGTAAGGAACGGGTTAGTATTGTATACTGTTACTGTAACCCTATATATAGCCCATACCTTTTGCGGTGTGTGGGCGGATGCTTGCCGGCAGTTTTTTCTGGCTCTGATAGGTCGACCCGTGTAAGTGTATTGGTAAGAAATAAAGGTGCGGAATCTTCGTGTCATTACTTTTTCTAAATAATTTACTCTGCAAGGCAGATCTAAGTGTATTATGAATCAATGGATATGAGATAATATTTATGTTTTCAGTAAACACGTCTGTCAAATTCCAATGTCAAAAGTACAGCGTGCACTTTTTTTTATGTTTTAAACCGCATTGCGGGGACCTACCAGCAAGATGTTATTTTAATTAAGCAATTGAGAAGAGCTTCGTCCATTCAAGGTTATACTGAAAAAAGTTTAACACGCTTAATATTCAAATCTGACGTGAACTTCAGACAGTTCAGATATACTATTTCAGTCGTACGTAAACATTTGCGATCTTTTATTTATAAATGCTTGTAAAAAGTACGTGCGTGTTTCATAATGTTGTAGATAAATGTTCACAAAGTTACACAAAGTTCCACAGTACTCCATCACAGGATGTAAAATTCATTTCCTTCAGATCCCTTGGGGCTAGAAACCGGGACTGGAAAATTTCAAATAAATACCTTTTACGACATTCTTACGCAAACATTCTTCTTATTTGTATATTTATTTCATTTTTCAATATTAAGTTTATTTTTCTTAATGAAAACTACTCTCCCTTATCCGCACCCAACGGAGCATAGGGCACTGCATCGGAACACCAAGTGCAGTGTATATTGAGTCATTTTTATTTCATGAAGGTAAGATGATCAGTCATGCGCTTCAATACCAGTCCAAGGTATCACACATGAAATTTTAATATGAAAATCACATGTAAATAAATATTTCATGTTGTGTGTGTCTTAATGAATACATCAAACTAAAGTTTTAAGTATACTACCTACCCCTACTGAATGTATTATTTTTAGTATAGATTGCCTTTCCTTGAAGCTACTGCCCTTCACCAGTAAAAAATTACATCAAATGATGGGAAGGTAAAAAAAGGGTTCTAACTTTCATAAATAAAAAGTTACGGTAGGATTTAGTATTTTTCTTGCTAGTAATTCTTCTAAAAAATTCAGTATGATGGTCATTTTTTTAATCTAAAAAAATATCGTAACTTTATTATCCCTCCAGAAAAGAGACTTCAGTGAAGATGTCACATATAATAAACTTATGTAAAGTACCTATTATTTCAATTACTTTTTCAATATGGCTTCTTCTTATAGCAATATTTATTTCAAATTGGAAAACATAGGATCATAAGTTATTATTCTAAACTTATGAACATAAATATAATGTTTCCCAAAAGGATTTTTGGTATAACTTGTCTAAATTCTCCTGTTTTCCTGCTCTTATTGTTTTTATTTTAATATTCACATACTACACGTTATTATTTAAGTAAAATTGATTTCAAAATCTGATTGAATACGCCTTTAAATGCTATAAAAACGAATACACAACTTCTATGAGAGCGCATAAAAACCAATATTTTTGTATTTTTATATTTTCCATATTAACCAAAATCTATATTTCACATTCCTCTTGTTGGCGAGGACAGTATTATTTCTACAAAATACAAATACGCGGAATACGTAGTAACAGACATTAACATATAAAAAAAGACTGCAGTTTTAAACTATAATGATGTTTAATTTTTATCAAAACACTTTTTAATTCTGTTCAACAACAAAAAAGTGTTTTTCATTTCTGCACGAGTCCAAAGTTTCTAAATCATAATATTTTCAGCGATTTTAACTAATTCATTATATTTATTATAAAAAATGTAAAGAAACACTGTAATTTCATTATTTTTTGTTAACGAGTTATACGAGTATAATTCAATATTCAAGATACCAGTTAATACTCGTAAGTATATAATATTTTATTCCGAGTAATTAGTTTTGCTATACATAATTTATTAGGTACTTTTACTAGGAATAGAGTGCACAATGCGCTTTTGTGCTTAAAGTAATCAGCAAAGATGCACCCGACTGTCGGACATTCCTCTATCGGCAGATCCAATTAAAGATGAAGACAAAGGATTGTTCATTTTACTCACCAGATCGGAACACAAATGTCTAACTACTACCGAGATACGACACATAAATAAACCAACAGAGTATAAACAGTTAATCGCGGCTCTTTACCGCATTTTTTATAGTCTGTGGTGTGTTAATAATATAAAATGCATGTGATGTTAATTTATTACTATGCAAGATCCTAATTGATATTACAGATTTTCTTTGAAGGTGTCGCGAAAAATCAATACAACCATGTCTAAAATTAAGCATAAGGCTGATCATATTGCGTTCAGTTGAACAAATTATCAAGATTTACTGCACTTGGTGTACCTATGCAGTGCCGTATGAACCATTGGGTGAGCATAATACTAATTAGTAGTAATGTTACTATTATTTTTATGGATCGTTCCTTCAATAATTAAAAATGAAAACCCTGACCTTACAAAACGGTAATAATTTGAATAAGAGTATAGGAGTCCTAAATACTACACGTAAACCTGAACACTAAGTATTTTCAGTTGTGTTACCGCGGAAGGTAAATGAGAAACATGACAAATTTACTTTGTGGGATGACGTCACAGAACTCCGTACCTACCCTCGTCATCAAACAACCTGAAACTTTTGCTGTAACAACTAAAAGGGACAGATTTAAAATACTTTAAAATGTATCACTCAATGAAAGTGCAGATTCAGCAGTTTACTTAAAAATGATTATCAGAAGTTTAAAAAAATATTCAGACGAAACAAACCTAGAAATTCATTTTAAAAATATTTTCACCTACACGACGAAAATTCAAGAGAAAATTCATTACTTGTATAACGAAAACGATAATATAGTTGGTTGGTTTAAAGTTATAGAAAATAAATTTAATTTTGATTTCGGCATTGCCGTCGGCGTCGGTCGTACCAAAAATTTCACTCCTGAAACCTAAGCGGATTCTGCTATGAAAATGTTATTATTTCATTAAAAATTAAGTACACAAAACATAAACCACTTAAGCTTTACACTTTGTGTTGTAACATTTATTTAAAATAATTATTCAATAAGAAAATCGAGAGTGTTATATGCAACGGTTATTTTACTGTAATCGAAATTCTACTAAAATGCACCATTTTTTTACTTAACCGATTTTCTATATATTACCGAGCAAATAAGAAATAATATTGTAGGTACTAACGTAAAACGAGAAATTCTCTGAAATTATAGACCTTAAATGCAGTTATTCATACGAGTATGTGAAGATATCTTTAGCAGACACATAAAAAATAAATCATATCAAATTGCTTTAAACAAATGGAAGAATAACATATAATAATATTTATGTAAACGTTTCAAGATTTTTCGTGACCGTGAAAGAAAAAGTGCCGAAAGTCTCTTTGAAGAATGTGATCCGGACTCCGGACGAAATGATAAAAAACATTTTTACTTTCATTTTTATTTTATTTATTTAACCACATCAACAGGCCAGGAAGCACCATTACAGGGGGTAACAACGTCACAAACACCCAGGCTTGAGAAAATTCACTTTTAATTTTTGTGTTTTCACCGGGAATCTAACCTGGAACCTCCGTATCGTGAGTCCAGCGTCTTAGCCATTACGCTACGGAGGCCGCCGTATAAAGGAATACGTCCAATAAAGATGCTTAAAATAAATAATAAGTCGAACGCTGTTTTTGAACAAATTAATTGATAGACCTACGTAATTGAAAATGATTTCTAAGTTCTATCTTTTACAAGAATCTGTAGCGCGGGTGTAAAGTGCGCTCCTTTCATTGTGTGCATATTATTTTCCGCCTTTTTTCTAGTACCTACCTAATAACAAGCGTAAGACTGATCACCTTACCTTCTCGTAATAAATAATCATGATGAACCATCACGTGTACCAACGCGGTGCCTTATGCACCATTGGCTGCGGATAAGGGAAAGTAGCAAAAGTAGTAATGATAATTTATCCATATATTATATCCATAATATTTTACGTATTCAACTTTTTTAAATGAGCGCTCATTTGAATTTTAACTGTTTTTAAACAACATTTTATCATATATACGGGGATTCCTACAAAAGTACACAAATAACTAACTAACTAACTAACCATCACGCCATTTCCCCGAAGGGGTAGGCAGAGAGGATAGAACGCCACACCACTCTGTCCTGGCATACTTCTCTTTCTTCCTCCACATTCATACATCTACTCATGCACGCACGTCGGTTATTCCGACTTCTTACATGCCCACTTTCAAGCACTTGTTTTACTTGATTATGCCATGTCTTTCTTGGCCTTCCTCGACTTCTACATCCTGGCACAGTCGCATCATCTATTTTTTTAGCCGTTCTTTCATCATCCATTCACTCTACATGACCGAACCAACGTAAAAGACCATTCTTAATTTTGTCGATAATGCTTATCTCAGCCTTGCATTCTGCTCTAATTTTAACATTAGTGCACCTATCATACATAGTTTTACCACACATTCGCCTGAGAGATCGCATTTCAACTGCATTTAATATACTTTCATCCTTATTTTTCCAACTCCATGCTTCGCTTCCATACATAAGGGTTGGTACCAGAACTCCATTATGCACTGCCAATTTAGCCTCTTTTGATAAGCACTTATTAGATACTACACTTAAGCACTTATTAGGTACACAAATACTTGCGGTATTGATTTACTTTTAAACTAATCACAGAAGGAGGCAGTCTGTAGGCATAATACGACAACGATAAACAGTAAGAGTTTTAACATTTCAATATTTTAATTCTTTTAATTTCGAAAACCTTACTTTGTTCTTATAATTTATAAACAAGGTCAATGATGGTAAATGAGTTTCATTAGAGAGTGGTTATTATCATTGCCCACGCAATTCCTGACTTAATATTATAATCGGAGAAGCAGGACTTAATAGTAGGAGACTTGCTCCTTCTAGTTTCAGTAATACTAATGTGAGAGGACGATTAGTGTTGATGACCAAGGGGAATTATGATGAGTGGTAGAGTGGTTTTTAGCTAACCCAAAGCTAACTACGTTGGTTGGATTTGTGAAAATTCTACTTTGACACGGTATTCTTCAGTTAAGACGCAGAAAAAAAAACGTTCTAGAAAAAGATATTTTAAATTAATACTGTAAGGAATAAACAATTTTTGTGATTAAATTTTCTGTATTATGTCCGAACCTACTATTTTTTAAAAATAAAAATGGAGAATAATATTTTTACATAAAATTTAAATACTTTTAAATAGCTGTTTTGCAGATGCTACTACTACTTTCCTACTAGTTTAACTACTATTGGTACGCCAAGTGCGTGCTTTGTAGATATGTTTTTAAAAAAAATGTAGATCCTAGGTATTAAAAAAAATAAAGAAACTTGGGATTGGTTCACTGATGAAATATTAGCAAATAGGTAGTAGCTTTATTAAAGGCAATTATGTATATTTCTTAATATTCGCATTGATAAAACTAGTAAAAGCTTTAATAGAAAAACATTAACGTAAATGTGGGAATAGAAGGAACATTTGCCAATGATTTATGTTATAAAGCACGCATTTTAGATAACATTTCAAAACACGCTTTTTAGGAAGTTGAACTAATTATATTATTTGAATTCATCTTTCTGATTTTATTTAACAATACGGAAAATATACGTCCCACTCTGAATTTGAATTGAATAGAATTCATTCATAATTTGTTCATAAAATTCTCAGTACACTCAATAATTACTGTTATCATCAACCATTATCTGATTTTTTTGGTATTGTTAAAATCGCTGATTAAAAAATGTGGTAATGACCTGATTTCAAAAAATAATTTATGCTGACGGTATATCATTTGAAGCAAATGAATGTTTCATTCACTGGATTTAATGTTTCGTCAATTATTGCTAATTATTTGATGAATAGAGTGCCTAATAGTGAGCCTTTTTCCCCATTGCATTGGTTAATAGTTAATATAATAGTCTAGTAGCGTCATTCAAGTACAAGGAACATCATTGAAAATTAACCTAACCTAACCTAACTTAACCTAACGATATTCTAGCTAAACTGTTTTTGAAAAATATCCTGCAATAAGTACATATTTATGCCTACGGTTAAATAAGGGATTTCAGGAGTTTTTAACAAAAAGGGAAATTCACAGTAATTGTGAATTTTTATTTAATGCATTTTTTGTTTATCGCATTGCATAAATATTAGTTATTCGTAAAGCCTTTGCGAAACTTTTCTTTAATGTGGGTGGCAAGACCAAAATGCATACTCGTATATTTATTATAATGAAAGATATAAAGAATGAAATGCAATATTCGTAAATCATTATTGCAATAAATAGATATTGATAGTATCCTCTTCTTTGTAGCTTCATAAGCAGTGGCTTCTTAGTCTAGTGGTTAAAATTTTCGCAACAACTGCTACTAGAATTGAAGGCTCAATTACCAATTACCGAGGCATTTTTTTCAAGAAGTATTTTCTTTCAATCACTTAGTAAATCTGTACTCACGCATCACGGTGCGATTTTCACCTTTCCAAACAAAAATAATCAAGAAGTGTTATAAGGTTTTAACGTTATTTAATATTCATACTTATGTATATTCAGATATAAGTGTATTTGCTTACTAAAAGTTTATGAAAAATAAATATTCCTACCAATTTTATTAGTTTTAAGTACTTACTATCAATCGTGATAATCATTTTACCCATTAAAGATACCTGATTTCATACTTTTTAGCATTATTGTAAATACCTACTGAGCAAAGCAGTTTTATATATTGTTATCGTTTTTTTATTTCTCTTTACGGTAAATTGAAAATATTTTAAAAACAATATTCCCGATAAGCTACATAGTTTCCAGTTTATCGTCAATCCAAAAAATAGAATAATAACAAAAAGAACAGTCATACATAAATAAGATTGCTTTAAATAAAATGCACTTCTAAAAGACTTGTATAAATTGTTTACTACATAAATTTTGATTTGTTTTTTAGAATGTTAGTTTGTCTTCCAGGGACGGTCCCTCGGATGACCGCTAGTTCACCAGATGCTGTACAAAGTTTATTTCAGTCTTCTGTCTTGTGTCCTGCACAAAGTAAAGCTGGAATTACTCACCGCTCTCAGGCCACCACTTCCAGATGATACAAATGTATTTGGTTCTCTACTGCAGCATCCCATTTACTCCATCTGCATTCTTCTAGAACGTATCGATTTCCCACACTCATCGTCCGAATTGGCTTAGTTAATTTATTTAACCAAAATAAATGAAATAATTAAATTCTACACAGAAAATATTGCGGAATAATCACACAAAGTAATGTTTTTACCGGCTTTAAAAGTTAAAAACACATTATTTAAGTCACGCTACGTTAAAAAGTACATACCTAATACAAGTTTATATCAAACACGTTTATGTTTATCACATACTCGTACGCACAATCATATAAATAAAATTATATCATAAAGTAATAAACTACCCCTCGTACTGTCAATAAGTCGCCCTGACTTTGCAAACAAACAACTTTATTAGATTTCAAATCTAAATTGATTGCGGTCTTGAAACACTTTTTCACAGATCAGGAAATTTTCTTTTTATTAAAGTCGTGATGTGGTGTTATCGATTGAGAATTAATACTGCTATTAACACCTGCGAAATTACGTGAGAATATGGATATGGAGTGCTAGAGAGTTCGCGCGCCAGGCGTCAGGCTCCCACTGAGTTCGCCACTCGACTGGCTGAAGACTGAAGAGAAGAGAGAAGAGTTGCGAGTGAAGGAGAGTACTTTCAGCGGTATTCAGTGCCGGTAATAGTAGTGTCGGAGTCGCCACCTATGGGAAAACTCCTCAACCCGAGAAAGGAAAATCTACCGTCGAAGGCTTTTACTTGTGAGATAGAAATATCAAGTTAAGTTACTACGTCAGTGTGTATCCTATTTTACTTTTAACTCAAACTATTTCTTACATTTGTGAACTTAAGGATTTTTTATTTTATTTAACTCATTCTCCCTACGATTCATTTTGAGATATGTAGCAAATTAACTCGAAAAATAATCCAATGAATGAACGATCGTCATATACGTATACATATACAGGGTGTAATAAAACTCGATGTACAACCCGAAAACTGGTGAAAATACATCGTATTTGTAGACGATTTTGTAATTTGACTTTTTAATCTGAAATGAAAAAAAATAATTTTTCTTCACACAAAAGTTTTCAATACCTATGGCAGATTAGGTAAGTAAAATTGCTCAAATTCTTATTAAAACGCGTTTTATGGTTTTGTTTTCTTTATGAATAGTATTAATTTGACTAAATACATGATATTTGATAACAATTTGCAAAAAAAAAAACAACTTCGTACTCAATTTTCTCGAAAACTATGTGATAAATTAAAAAAATTTATTCAACAAAATCGACTCCAAATATTATGAAGATTCACTGTTTTTTTTAATGATTTTCATAATGATTTGTGATATTATTTAAAACTAACCAACTAACAATCATGCTATTTCCTCCATTAGGAGAGGATAGAACGCCACACCACACTGTCCTGACTCCTGACACACTTCTTTTGCTTCTTCCACGATCATAATTCTTCAATGCACGCACGCATATATACCTTATAACTTCATCAAGTGCAGTGAATTTTGATAAGTTACGAGAAGAAAAGAGTTGGTATCATTTTCCTTTGCACATATTATGTCGCTTGGTAACTATTTCCTTTCCACCGTCGATCGTTGAGTGGAAAAACGCGAGAAATGTTTTTATCGAGAGATAAAATTAATGATTTATTTAGTTTTTTTTATCATCATCATTATTACATATCCATGTGGAGCATATGGAGAATTTATGCATTTTAATTATATCAATATTACTCAGTAACACAATTGTTTTAATAATTTGATTAGTTATATGTATAGAAATATTGCATTCAAACCGTGTTGTGACGTTTCGACAAGTGCTAATCGATAATATTGCACTTTATTGCTTAGAAAACATTGTTATCAAATATAAAATGCTGTGTCAATGAACTAACTTATCGGCTATTAGTCACGAACACTTCAAGTTTGTAGAAAGCACTTCGTTCATATCAATTTTCCCATATTTATATAGTATTATCAATATTTTAAACGTCTATCAAAATCATACAATCTATGAGCATGGTATATTTATATTATGTATTATAAAATGCCAGGACAGAAGGCAGTGGAGGAAGCTGCTCCAGCAGAAGGTGTTGTCCCTCAACGGGACGTAGCCACGGGAAAAAAAAGAAGAACATTACAGAATACCCAGGATTGAGTTGAATCACGTATACTTTTTGTAGTGCTACCATTATTGATTTTATATTTTTAAAAATTCATCATTTTAAGTGTTCATTCTTTTGGAGTTATTTTGGGTATATTTGAATTTTGACAAGACATGTTAGTTATCTAAAAAGACAACCCAATTTCCCAAAGAGTAAAGTAATTGCCAAAGTGAATAAGCCGGTAAAAGTTCGCGGAGGAAAATAAAAACAGAAAGATTAACCTGCAAACCCTCCCCGAACCCGAACCCCAAGTCTCCCGAGAACCGTGACTTGTCCAACGAACCATTATATTATATCTCCCCTTCCTTCTCCCTTCATATCCCGTTATTTGTCTTTATTGTTGGGAGAATTTCCCCAAATTGAATCTGAAAAGACGTAAATGCTTTTACTCTTTACCGTTATTTTATTGTTTTTTCGCCCGCGCGCCCGCGTGTAGAAATATGATTTACTGACAATAACACATTTTTGTAGGCGTGAAAATATATAATATATACCTATATATTTTAATATTGTACCTGCCTAAACAACATGATATAACAAAACTGGATGTACAAGCGGAAAACCAGTGAATTTACATAATATTTGGAGTCGATTTTGTAGTTTTTTTAAAATTATTTGACTGCTAGTTTTCGAGAAAATTGAGTAAGACGTTTTGTACAAATTATCATTAAATATAATCTCTCGAGTCAAATAAATACTATGTATTCGGAAAACAAAAGCAAAAACTTCATTTTAGCAATAATTCGTATAATTTTTCTTAATCTACGGTACTTATAAAAGCTTTTAAATGAGAAAAAAAAAAATTTTTTGAAAGCTCAGATTCAAAAATCGACTGCAAATATGATGTAGATTCACCAGTTTTCGGGTTGTACTACGAGTTTTGTTACGTGTTTTATCAATGTATTAATTTTGACTGATCTTTTAATGCTTGTGGTAGGTACCTACTCAAAATACACTGAACTTGTATGAACGTGTACCAATGCAGCGCTTTATGGAATGAAAAAAGGGATGAAATAAATAGGAAAAGAACATAACTTTTCTGCTTATTGTGACTAAGATAGGAAAAAAAAATCTGGGTTTGGGAAGCAGAACTTTCTGCTAATTTACTACCATATGATTATACTACTATTTCCCTTATCCGCACTTTTTGATGTTGCATAAGGCACTGCATTGGTATACCAAGTGCAGTGTATCTGGATCATTTCGGCTACTGAAGACTAAACTAAGATACACGCGCAATTAATACGATTCTATTATGCAAGTCGATATTATGCAGTCGATAAAACTACGATGTTGTGAATAGTAATAGCGAATTGTGTTTTGTGATTAGTATTGTTTCTGTACCTGCCTATCTACGCCTTAATCAGATTAAGTACAGTTGCATAGCGTTATAATTTAGTTTACCTACTTGTTTATTCGTAATATTTGCAAATGTATGGATCTATAAAAAATATTATTTAAAAAAAAAAATTGTCAATGGGAATTCTCCGAGGTACCTACTTCAAATTTACTATAGAATACTTGTTATTCAACTCGGTGAGTTTGATATAATTTACTTTTGAATACAGATACATACAAGTATATATGTACATATAATTTTGGTCGCTTTTCATAAAAATTTTACTATTAAACAAACGAAAAGGGCAATGATTTAATATTACATCAAAAAATAATAAAAAATATGATTTCGAATCCGGAACCTCCGTGTCGTGAAATCCAGCGTCTTAGCCATTACGCTACGGAGGCCGCTAATATAAATTTGTACCTCACAATATAAAGTGACAAATAATATTTTATAGCATTTTTTATCACAGCCTTACTTTATATCTGTAGTTATATCTCCTCGGAATAGTAGAACGCTCCATATTATAGGTACAGAGTACTAGTATACGAGTACGATATTATATTATTGTACTTCGTGTGCCTACTCTACTATCTAGTAATGTATAAAGTATAATACATATATTCCTTTCGTTAGTAATGAGTTCAGTAGGTAATCTTGTTAGCGCTCCCGATCTTGGCAACCTTCCAGCTTCAGTAAACTTCTGATTGCAGCATCCATTATCAAGGACAGTGGACCTTTTTACCACTTTATTTCTAATGGAAAATAAACAACTTGACTTTGAAAATCGTTCCAAGTAAACTATATATTTTTTAACTGCTCGCTATTTGCATTATTTTTAATCTGTTATTTTATTTGGTGTACCTAATTTTAACCTATGCAGTGCCCTATGCACCATTTGTTTGTTAAGGGAAAGTAGTAGTCGTAGTAGTAATAATTAAATTTATTTTATATTGAATAATCTCACTTCTAAGTAACATAACATCGTAAGATAATAATATGTGTGAAATACATTTATTATATTAATTTAGGAAAGATTTGTTGAAAACAGATCCTATACAAATTAGATGGCTAATTATACCTACATTAAATAGGTTAATAAATATGTTAAAAAGAATCGCAATTTGTAAAGGATTTATTATACAATAAATTTAACGTACGCATTAGCTATATCAACAATATTATTATTATGTTTATTATGCACGGGCACTACCGGCAAATCGCTTATCTTGGAGGCAGTTTATGAAATCCATGCTCCACACACGAAACGGATTTGCGACGATTTTTTATTTTATTTTATTTTGTTACGGAACAATAACAGACAAAAGGATACTAAATACAATACAAAAAAAGATAAAAATACACCTAGGTAGACCAATTGCCCTTTAAAATTGTTCACATCGTGCTTAATCGAATGACCAAAACATAATGCTTATGAAAATGTGACATACACACAATGCTTAAGTAAATATAACACACATATAAAAGCAAAAGTGATCACATATATCTCAAGGACAACCTTCTCTTGAACCTATCTACGGAGCTTCCGAAGATGTCCCAGAGAGAGAGGATTGTAATATCTTGTATTGGAGGAAAAGCGCTCAACTCTGAAAATGTCTGGATTACGCATTACGATTAAGTTGATGATGAAGATGATATTTTTTTACTCCGAAATGTAAGAATTTACTAACATATTAGTAGTACCTACGTGAACGTATCTGTACTCTACATACAGCTAGTTTAAATGGATCAATGGTAAATAACATTAGGTATATCGTGGTGCTTTTTCGCAGAATGACCACTACAAGATATATTCAACTAAACTAATGTATTCAGGATGAGAATAAAAACAAGTCAAGTGTGTTTCTGCCGGCTGCAGCGGCTTTTTCAACTAACCCAGGAACCTGTCTAACTTGCTAACACGAGATACGGGTTCGGTTCCAGCGCCAGCCGCGTGTGACGAGAGAAATACTAATGGGAATGACAAAAAAGATTATGACAAACATTCACTGCCGTACAAAATGGGGTTCTTCCAGATAATATGAATATTCTTAAAAACGTTAAAAATATTTAAAGTATATTTTTACAATTCCAACGATATAAAACACAATTATTAATAAATTTATGTTTTTATTAATAAATTTATGTTTTAAAAACACGAAAATACGAATGATTTTTAACGCCCGTTATTGGCTAATGACGTCATTTCCGTCTACCGTGAAAGGCGGGAAATTCATTCCGTAGTAAGCGCCTATATTGCTGTGACGTCACACCGTATGCGCGCCAAACGGAGGATTTTGCGAGCGATTTGAAAAAGCGCTATTTCAAACCGCGCTAGAAAATTTCATATGACATGGTAAAAATTTGCAAAAAATTCCTTTGAAATTGTAATTTTTCAATCAATTTTTTTGAAGTAAAAAATAAAAAAATCGGAAAGAACCCAATTGTATGACGGAATAAAAAAATCTGAAAATTAATCGTTGGAAGTGTGTAAAATTTCGCGTCAAATTGTTATATATTTAACAGGTAGTCTGCAATAATACGTGAATATGTGTAATATGTATTCTAAATTATATTTTATATCGTGTTTTCTTTCAATCATATCTTCTGAATCGCATTATCTTTTCAAGACTAGATGTAAATAATGTAAAGAGAATCACAATCTACGATAATTTCACTCTACATTCACAGCCATGAATAAAAGACAACTGATAAGTTTATTATTATCTATGAGATGCGATGTTTAAAGCAAGCACATCGCTTTACATTCCGCTTGTTTTTTATTCATTGTAGAAGACCCAACATAACATTTTATGAAAGATACAAAAAATCAGATGAGAGTTGTAAAAATAGAAATGTAAAACAAACTTACCGCTGTGCACACTCTGCAGGAGACAATTAGCCAGTTTCCTAGCAGCACTTCTGTTCGGCATAACTCTTCCTTTGTTAACTCCTCGTGAAGACTTTATTGACTTGATTCTGCGTTTTTTCTTAATCTTTTTTTTTCTCAAAATATTAGAAGACTTGTCAGGACTCGCTGGAATTTCCAACTGTAATAACTCAGGCACAAAATCATCAAGTATCCTCTCACAATTATCATCTCCCAGTGTTGGAAAATTATACTGGTCTAATTCGATGGGTGGTAGATATGCCTTTGTTCTAAAATTGTTGGTCTTTCTCGTATTTGGCCAAACCCGCTCTATAGGTTCATATCTTTCCTCGTTATAACACTGCTTGACTTTTCGTTCTAGTGGAGGAAGAGTTTGCTGGAAATTTGGTTGTCTTTGATAATTTGATTTGTAAGTATTATAATTTTGCTGTTGAGGATATGAAGAGTGAAAATCTCTTCGGTCTTGGTGCGTACGCGTACCACAGCTGTATCTAGTATTACGCTTGTCAGAATTTCTCCAATCTTCCGTTCTTGATTTTATAAATTCTGTTTTAGTATCTGCGGAAGCTCGACTACAGCTTCCTTTTTTAATATGTCTGTAACTGTTGGCTTCTGGCTTTAATACACTTTCGTAATATGGCGGGTGATTATTTCTCGCTGTACACGTTCTGTCTTGGTGGCAGTGGATGTGTTTCGCTGGTGGGACATTGCCGGAGTTAGCTGGGCACGCGTCGCTCGGGCTATCAGCATGGCCGGAGTGGTAGGAGGTGACCCTGACCTGCTCTCTCCAGGGCTGGCTCCACGGTGGGGACAGGTACTCCGGGGGAGCTCGGGTGATGGTGGGAGGGTCGGGAGACAGAATCCCGAATGGGTGAGAGAAATAAAACAGGCAAAGTGGAGGCATCTGAAACAAATTAAATTGGAAGTTTATTTATATTTTGTTACATTTTAGCAATAGTTAATTAATGAATTGTATTGTGTATTTAACATTTGTTTTTGCACCTACTGACGAGTTGTAGTAGGCAACTCAGTAGGATATGTATATATATTGATATTTTATTGGTTAATTTTTTTAGTGTGTATGCAAATAATTTTTCATAAATTTTCAATTCCTTAGATAGATACAAATTTAATATTTGAAACACAAAATTGACACATGGAGAGACAAGGGGGAAGAAAGTTCCCTAGAAAATGACGGAGCAGGGTTTTATTAAGACAGGCAGATTTCTCAATATTGTATCGTGTATAGCGTATTGTGAGCTAAAATAATATTTTAGACAGTTGTTCCTACCTGCAATAAATTTAAAAACGAAGAAAAGTTTATTTGTGTATTTATTTACTGCTTGCCCCCTTTTTGGGGATTCATTTCATTATCCGCATCAAGAAAGATATAGAAGTGTAAGGAATTCTTCTTCTTCTTCTTTTGCCACGTTCACTCCTATGTGGAGCATGTGGACATCACAAGTGACAGGGAAGGAATAGCCCTAAGAATATTATGCTCATTGATGAACTTGTACTACTACTTCTACTTTCCCTTATTTACATTCAATAGTCGATATGGCACTGCAATGGCATTGGTACACCAAGTGCAGCGAATCTTTATCATACGTTACATGAAGGCAAGATGATCAGTCTTATGCTTCAGTGCCAGTCCTAGTTATCACGTATGAAATAATTTTTATGTGAAATATTCCATATTGAACCCGCTACCCATGCTTGGTAGCCAAATGCGCTATCCACCGCGCCACGAGGCGGATATTCTCATCCAAATTATATTTATATGGAGATTGTGGCTGAGGGCGCTTTTGATTTAATTTTGATTTTGATTGCGTTAAACAGAACATCGTATCCAACATTTAAAAAAAGCTTAGATCGGGTTAAGTTGAGATGAAATATATTTTGCTAGAAATAACTTTTGGCTCTCCTATAAATCACCGACCAATTTTTTGGTTGCCCCTATGTATTATTTTCAAAATCACTCGCAAACGAGTGGAGGCTGTTAATGAAAAAAAAAGTGTTTCATGCACGGGGTCGCCGACATTATTAAACTAGTAAAATAATATTAAAATTATACATTTAACAAAAAAAAACACAATTTAAAAAAAATTGTGTAGGTATAAGTACATAGTTTTGCGGCATGAGTCACAGGTCACAGCGCAGTTCGGATTTTTTCCGTTGACAAAAGTTTGCAGACAATCAATATTTTTAACACGTAAGTACTAGGTAGGTAGGTACCTACATATAATTCATTTAGCCGTAATGTGTAGCGGCCAACGATGACAACTGTGCGGTAGGTAGGTACTTGGAAATACTTCCATTGTCTGTACAATGAAATACAAAATAAACAAAGAAATCCCTGCAGTGCGTTGATCCTCCCTAATCTAATTTCGGTTTCCTACACCCGAACCTCGGAACCAAGTAGATTACGAGATGGGACTAGTTTCCGGCGTGGCTTGCCCCGTGCGCCATCTTGTTACACAAACGCGCGGGAAATATTTTTTAAACTGTGCAAAAATGTTCCGAGGTGTTACATAGAGTTGTAATTGATTAGGTAGGTACCTACTCTATTTTTTTACTGGCAATAATTCATCATAGGTACGAATGTGTGGAAGAAAACAATTGTTTTGTTTGTAATATAACAAACTACTGGTATTACAATATGGTTCAATCATACTAATTTAATAAATTTTTGATTTCTTCTTTTCATTTACCTTCTTACCTACTTCATGTAGGTACTATGTAGTGTTTTTACGTAATAATATCTAGCAAGAACCTCCTACCTAAGTAACTACCGATAAGATATCGCGTAGTACAAAACTAAAATCATCGATCAAACTCTAATAAGGTATGAATATTATTTTATTGCTGCTTGGATTTTATAATGCGGTTAAATAGAAATAAGAAATTTAATTTTTCTCTACAATTACAATCATAGTCTAAAGGAACCATAGTTAAATTTAAACGTTGTGAAATTAAAATAGATGCATAATAACAACTTAGGCAGGGTTTTAGTACCGATCCGTAAACAGCGCACAAAATTTGGAGAGCGCGCTTTTGCGGTTGCGGGCCCTGTGGCTTGGAATGCTCTCCCATCAGAAGTGCACAACTGTTAGAGTGAAGTGATGTTTCGAAAGAAACTAAAGACCTATATGTTCTCTAAATCGTTCGATTAATTTTGATAATGGTATTTTCTAACTCAGAAATTGAGTTTTCACTCACTTTTGAAGAGAGTGTTCACATGTGAGCGTCCGCTCACTTTTAATATTCCCGATTTAAATTCAAAATGGGGAATGTTGTAATATTTGAAGCGCCCTTGAGGTATATTTATACGAAAACGGCGCTACATATTTCTCATAAATAATAATAATAATAATAATAAAGAAATTCATGTCGGGTCTGGGGGAGTATGAGAGTGGGTACCTATGGGAATATGTACGTATATATGTAGGACAAAAGTAATAGTAGTAGCATGTATGTTTATACCTTCATATCCTCGGTCGTTGTAGCGGCATCAGATGTTTCACCTTCATATCCTCGGTCGTCAGATTTTTCACTCATTTTAGATTTTTTTTATGACGCCAATTCAAATTAACATATAATAATTTTGTAGTGAATTGACCACTACCAAAACGTTAATCAGGTCCATAAGTGTGATAACTGGAAATACTGCGTTGGAATCGAAAAACATTTATTTTAATTCAACATTGTCTTCACTAATTTTCCGGGATATTAATTTACAATAAGTACTAATTAACGTCAAGGACTTTATGTATTTTCAATGTCACGAACCATCCGAAACAATTGTGGAAACTAATTAAATATTCATTATTTCATAGGACACAAAATTAATACACGCCACTGGCACTGATTCTAATAAAAATTTGCCTCGAGAAAAAAAAAGCACTGATAAATCGAAAGTTATTATTAAATTATTATATAATGTCGATTATACTGTTTTCGGGAGATTTTCTGCTGAATACGGCAAACACTTGACTATTTTATTTAACGCGTAATTAGTAAAAACTCTTAAAATGTAATATTTTGGCATCTGCGTTTGTAAATAATGGGAGTTTAAGGCTTGTGAAGAAGAGAGTTAAGGGGAGCTTACAGGTCAAAAGTCAGAATAGAGTAGAAAAGGTTGTGTGACGATGGCAAATATTTTCATTTGGTGTATTGGCATGCCGACAGATGGGAACTGAGTTCAGAACCGCTTTAGAAAAACTCAGTTCTTTTGTTTTCTATTTCTTTCTTCATAACACATTGTACTAGAGTACAATTTTCGTATTGAATAAAATATTTTTCTTAATACAGGGATATAGCTATTAGAAATTGGGGAAAAACTTGTGAAAGACTGGGTAAAAAGCGAGTAAAAAAGTGATAAAAAAGTATATATACCTGCCTAAACTAAATAGACAATACTAGGATCCCGCATACTTAGTGAAATTCTAACTTATACTAAAAGCACAACATTATTTTAAATACCACACAGTGTAGATTCGTAGTACAAAGGGGGCTAGATCTTCAATCATCCATGCGCTTTGAAGCTGCAAGATGGATTGTTGTCTAGCCTCCTACTTAGTGAAAATCAGTTACAAAAACACTTTTACCTACCTATTATTGCTATGTATACCAAATTACTGGATTTATACCCATGCTGGGCTGATATCAGATATTATTGATATCTCAACAGAGACAGAGAAACTCTGGAAACGAATGTGGGGTTATCTAGGCGTTTACAGGGCTTATGACCTGTCATTGGCTGGGTTAAGTGGCCACTTGATGTACGACAACATTCCCCATTCCGCCTATCATCTGACAACCATATATGACAAATTTTTGAAACTTCTATATTATATGTTGAGTTTGAACAGAAGTATCCACATTTGTTTCCAGAGTTTCTCTGTCTCTGTTGAGATATCAATAATATCTAACTTGAAAACTTTAAGCTTTTGTGCTTAACTCTTGCTTTACAAAATATAACATCTTTAACGTGAAGTTATGTAAGGTATTATCCTTTGATATTTATAAATTTATTGAACCCCTATATATATATTGTATTTTTTTTATATTGGAGAGTGATTATTTTGTTGAATATTCCCAAAATTATTAAAGGTTATTTTTAAACACACACTACGTACTTCATCAATCAGGTATGATTTTATTCATACTCACAATAATCATTTATTGAATAAAAAAATATAACTATCATAGTAGGTACTAAAATCATGTCCAGCAGGAAAATCGCGATTGTGTACTTATCCAAATATTTTTGCACTGGTATATTTTAATTACTATTTATTCTATAATAACGAAATAATTTTGCCGGTCCGCTCCCTATCTCTCTCCGGTATCTGGCGATGGCTGATTCGGTGGAAGTCGGCGATATTCCCCATTCATATTATGCCTATATTCCTAGGTCGGGTAGGTTCCCATTGTCCACCCGCCCCCACACCACCACCAACCCTCACCCACACCATCACCCCCGCGGCCACCAGACCAGACTTTTAAAAATCTCGTGACATTTCAGAATACAGAAAAATTAGCCCAATTACAAACTTTCTTGACTTTTCTGGAATATTCTAGAATCTTTTTTCAACCTCAACAGGCCAGAGGGCTCAATTATAAAGTAGGATTACATCACAGAACACCCAGGCTTGAGAAAAATCCTCTTTTTGGTGATCTCACCAGGAACTGAATCCGAAACCCGGATACCTGGTAAGAAGTCCAGCATCTCAATCCAGACATTACACCACAGGGAGAACGCCTGCTAATTAAGTAGCTAAATGGGTGTTCAGAGGGTTTATGTAGGATTTCTGATTTGTTTTTGTCCGCCTTTGTTTTTGCATTAGTACCTAGTGGTAGCGCATTTGCCCTCCGTGCATGAGGTCGCGGGTTCGCTTCCCGTAGGGGTGACGCCCTAAAATATTTATTAACATTTGATTTTCGTATTAATATTTCATGTGTGATTATTATTATGGATAAATTTATGTAGCGCCGTTTTCGTAATAAATATACCTCAAGGGCTCTGCTTCAAGTAATGAATTATATGGGAATGATTCAACGTGAATAATAACTCGCCAATTTTGTGTAGAAAAATCCATTATCAAAAAATTAAAATCAAAAGATTATGAGAACATATTAGGTCTTAGTTTCTTTCGAAACATTCACTTTCACTCTCACAGTTGAGCACTTCTGGTGGAGAGGCATTCCTGAGCACAGGGCCCGCAACCGCAAAAGGCGCCGTCTCCAAGAATTTGTGTCTGATTGCGGGTCTGACTAAAAACCATGCCTATAGCTGTAGTTGTAGCTATCTAGCAAACTTTCGCTAGTTTATATGGATAACAAAGCTCTTTTTTTTTCATTTTTTTTTTTCATAGATTTTTTTTTGTTTACATAGATATCAATTAATCGAACGTATTTCAATAAAATATATTCAGTTAAACAAAATCCCACCAAGGTCATCTTTTAAATATCTCTTTTAGATACCAAGATTATGTGATCAAGGTATCTAACATGACATGGTTTAGGTCGCGGTTCGATTCCCGATGGGTATCCACTTTGTGTCAAATATGAAAAATTTTGGAATATTTATTTTAATGTGATTTTCACATAAAAATATTTCATATGTTACACACTTTGGACTAGTGCTAAAGCGTAAGGCTGATCATCTTACATTAAAACGACCAAGATACACTGCACTTGGTGAAAACGATGCAGTGCCTATGCACTATTGGGTGCGGATAAGGGAAAGTATTCCATACATAATATTTCGAAGTCTGTGGAAAATGTCATCTTTTCGGTTCGATAAATTATTATTCGGGTTGTAAGAAAAAACTAGTATTTTTCAATCCAATAAATGTGTTTTAATACCTTGAAGTGGGCATGTAAGAAATCGGAATAATCGACGTGCGTGCATGAGAAGATGTATGAATGTGGAGGAAGCAAGAGAAGTACCTATGCCAGGACAGAGTGGTGTAGCGTTCTATCCTCTCTGCCTAACCCTTCGGGGAAATGGCGTGATGGTTAGTTAGTTAGTTAGTTAATACCTTTCAGAATCGAATATTGTTCAATAGATGGTTAATATTATTAATGAGATACATATAATATGTAGATATTTTGATGATATGTGTCCGTGTTTGCATGGTCTTATTTTTTGTAATTTTTTTATCTTCTTCAAACAAACAAAACGATGCAAATATACGCTTCTTGGAAAGTGTCGAATAATCATTTCTCTATTGCCCAACATTCCAAGGGGAAAATCAAGGACTACGATTGTATGGAGAAACGGACGTGGTCACGTGACAGCGAAGTTACCCAATCAACCAATTTTGAATATTATAGTAATATGGACTCGTACAGTATAATAGACTCGTATTTGCGACGATAACGCACGATGTTCATAATCTACATTTAAGATTGGCGCGTACTATACTCATTGAAAAATAACTTTTGCTTACTAATCTGAGGTTTAAAACCTGATTGTGCTCTTTTGTGGTGAAGCTAATTCCGTAATTCTTATTTAAACTGGAACTTACATTCCTACAACTGCCTACATTCCGTGTAGGTATATACCTATACCTAGCAGGTAGGTATTTCTCTCTGTTAGTTTTCCACGCAGCGCAGGTCGCAGGTAAAGTAGGTAGGTGTTCTCGGTTTACACAAAAGTAAAACAGGTCATATTTTTCTACACAATCTCCGTTCCCCGGGCTGCGAGTCCGCATAGTTACGGAAATGTTTTTATTGTGATACTGTGCCGCGGCACGTGAGTTGAGAACAGAGCAATCAATACCGAGTACCTACCGTCAGCGTCAGTAGGGTATACACCGTTTCCCACGATGAGACCGCGAAACTCCAGAGGGTGATTATTCATGATATTCTGAGAAAAAAATCTTAATAAAGTTTTTCAAAAAACTCAATTCTAATTTCTTAAAAAAATACCGTCCATTTTTGAACTGGCTAACACCACGTGACCTCCACCAATAAGCGCAAAGCGAAGCGCGACCCTATTCAGATATGAAATTCGAATTTTGAATGTCCGCACAAGGCAAGGCGTTCGGTGACCAGAGCGGACCCCCACTCCTCCCCGCCCACCGCCACCACGCCACTGCTAGCATTTCAAACAGAAGCCAGTATTACATAGTCGCTTTTTATTAATACTTTTTTTTAATTAATTATTATTAAAAATGCCCGGATCAAAAAACTTTATAAGGATTTTTTTCTCAGAATACCATGAACAATCACCCTCCGGAGTTTCGCGGTCTCATCGTGGGACACGGTGTATAATATAACCGCTTCCTACCCACTTTATGTGCGTCAAAATACGTCGTTATTTTATTATTTTGTCAAATCTTCATGAAGCGTCATAGAGAAGTACAGTGTGCAAAATACAGCCGCAGTGCAGAGTTCGTCGGCGAGAGTATTTTTGAGCCAAGTGGTGTAGAGTTTTAAAGCGTTAACTAGGAAAAAAACATATTTTCAAGTGCCTAGCATTCTAGCATACAACTTTTATTGGGTACATTAACATAGTTTGGTTGTACCTATTTTAAGAGTAACTGCGTATGTTTTTTTTATTTTATTAATTTCGTCGGCTGGTATCATTACATTATTAACGCTTGTGATAAATCAATAATAATAGAGAAACCAAGGAAATTTAATAGGTTTTTCTATAATCCTAGAGAGAAACAGAGTTTTCAATATTTTTAATTTTCCCGCTATTCCGGTTTTCTCACCTTCCAGCTTCGACCGGCCCCAGTTATACCAATGTGGCGCAACCGGCGCAGTAACCAACGACCAACGAGAACTCGAACTCAGGTGATCAACGCCTGCGCACTGACATTTTTTCTTACCCGTACACAAGGCTACCAACTTCTTGGAAATACCAAAAAAGGTTGTGATTTGTGATTTGTCGAGACGTCCCATAATGATGCTGAGCGAATATGTTTTTGTATCGTCGGAAATTATTGTCATGACGACGTAAAGTATTACGAAAATTGTGGTAAATCGACAAGCCGGAAGGGAATTTTGTGTAAAGCTCACTCATGTCAGAGGCGCGTCTTATTAACCGTCAAAGTTCATTATCCGACACAAACTCAGATCGGCCGAAGAAAGGATCGCTGACTTTTGCAATTCCCTGTCAAATGTGTGATAAATTGTGATTTTTCTCCCCAGCACTGTCTATGTACGCCGCGGGAATGACCATAATGGCAGTGTCGGTTATGGAAATATGCGAGAACACAAAGTTGGCTCGCGAAATGGCCCTGACAGGGAACTACGAATCTGCTGGGGTCTACTATCAGGGAGTCGTCCAGATGATTCACAGGTTGCTCGTCACGATATCCGACAAGACTAGGAAATCCAAATGGCAATTGGTAAGTCACCCACCAACCTCCCTGCTTTATCTCAAACTTGTGAAACTCCACATGTCCAGACAGTTGAGCAACTTTCCATATTTTCTGTAACAATTTCTTTGAGATCTTCTCTCAGAATATTCTACAGACATTGTGTGTATCGATGAGCAATCTGAGATTCATTTCCTTTGGCCATTTTAGTTGAGGAAAGGCCATCCTTTGTCATGCCTAATAGATAAGTAAATATAGTATGAATGTATAAATTATTGTACTGTTTGACTCATGTCATTATCTGGCCACTTAGAGGTTTGAGAATTTAAAACTCAATTGAGTCTCTACCATTGCAATACAAGCCTCTGTTGCCTGTAACTTTGTTGGGTGCAGAAGTATATTCTAAAGGTGGAGCAGACAGTTCACTCGGGAGAACGTTCGCTGGAGTAAACATTCATTTTCATTCTCATATCATACGGTGCGCACATAATGACATGGAAATATAACAAAGTCAGATATCTTCATGTCTATGTTCATTTCTTTATGAATTCCGAGCCCAAATAAGGGCAGAAAAATAATTATGTGTCTCATACCCCTTGCGGTAAAGTAGGTACCTATTCTTAAATTTTTTACACAAAAAGTTTTTCATTGTCCTTTTTTTGTGCCATTTTTCATCTGCTGTAGTAGGGCTGCCATACTTCCTGGTTTGTACATCTGTGTCCTGTGTGTGTGGAAGACGACATTTTTCAGAAGATCCAATTTTTTTATTTCTACTCTTAAAAGTAGGGTAAACCACCGAGTCCTCAAATATCCCATTCGTGATCTCGTGAACCATGGCAGCTCTAGCCTACTGACTGTTATTGTTTTGAATTTGGCTTTACCATAAAAAATTCTACGATGAAGTATTGTTTGATTAAAAATCAGCTCGGCACTAAGTCATCTCTCTGGCTCCCTTTCTCCGGATAAACTAGCAACCATAAGTCTACCATAAATCATCTGCCCTACAACCAAAATCTACAAAGACTCGGAGACTGCAGAAGTCGACATTATGTAAAAAACAAAATCCAGCATGGATTGATTCACAAATGAAATCAACGTGCACTTTTGTTTATGAGATATGTACTCCGAGTGAACAACACAAAATAAATGGCGGAAATGAACAAAGAGTGAATTGTCTGATCCTGGCTTAACCCTCTCCACATACTCCACCTGAGTATGCCCGAGGGTTGACTACAGTCCCTGTGATGATGTTCCAGGTGCAGCAACAGATGGTACGAGAGTACGAGCAGTTCAAGGCTACCATGTCCATACTGCAGCTGTTCCGCCACGACGGCCACTCAAGTATGTCAGGTACTAACTCCGCACTAACTCTGCTTCTCTTGCAATTAATAACCATAATAATCTCGGATCATTTATATAGAGCATATAGGAACACAACCCAGCCAAAAACAGACTACCCCTACATATCCATATTTCCTTTCAATCGTTTGGGCTGTATTCTTTCTTCGGCGATAATATACGAAAGTAATAGGTAAATTTTATTGATTACTGTCATAAATATAAGTGTCACAACTATGATGTAGATACGTTGGTGATCACAGTGCAGATAAAGTTAGACTCTTTACAAATTAAATTAATAGAATAGAGTTTTATCTTCATTATGATACCAAGTCAAGAATAGATAAAATTGTTTCATTGGGTTTTTACTTTATACTAAAATACTACAACTTATCTTATCTTTACCTAATCTTTATTTTTTTATTTTTTTTTATTTAGTTACAGAGAATTTAACAAATTAGACTATTGCAATAAAAGACAACTAAGATTTTTATTATTTTTTAAATTAGAAATAGAGAAGTTTTATTTGAAATACTCCTCCAAAGAAGTTAGAGAATAATATAATATTTACTTTTTAATTTACGTACTTAAATTATATATATTTAAGGACAAGAAAACTTAATTGTACATAATAACATGTCTGTGTATTCTGCTTTATAACTACAATTTTAATTTATCCACTAACTCCCATAAAACGAGCTTTTACATAATGTATTTGTTGGGAATAATAATATTTATGTTAACAAACTTACACACCTGCTTTAATCTTATCAATATACGTGCAGAGAATATTTACCCATACTTACCAATTTATTCATAATAGGAGGCATATAGAAACAAAAACGGCAGTTTCCACAATCTTAAATTGTTGGTAATCACGAAAAAACGTTTGTTTAGTTCTGCCATTCTGCCGTTTTTGTATTGGACACTGCCATTTTTGTTTCAACAACAAAACTTTAAATCTAAAATTAAATGGATTAATGCCGTTTTTTTGACAAACAAATATTCTATGGAGAAAATATATAACTTTCCAAACAAAACTGAATATTTAACTAATTTTCAACTGCAGGTGGACACTGCCGCCTTTGTTTCTATATGCCTCATAGGTACAAGTAAAAAAGGAACTACAGGAATTAGAAATAAATTATTAGTATCTGATCAACTTATACTTAACTTTGAGTGGGTATGCGAGCTTTCTGATCTCTCCTGAAGGTTTATTGGGTTCTGTCGGCTACTAATAATTTACTCTTATTTCTCCATTTTTTTAAATAGAAACGTATGCAGTCTTATGATATTTGCACATATTTCAATTTGTAAATACTTCTTTCAATGAAGCCTAAACGGCTTGTGTTTGAAAATAGGGATCAAGTAGTGAATAAATCCTGTATTTATTCGTAAACCAAACATGTTTCTCCTCGGTGTAATTATATTTAACTAAATAAATCTGCTGAATAATGAATTAATAACACTGTTTACACAAGTATGGACGTTATCAAAGTTCGTAGATTTTCATGGACTTCAGGATACAGATTAAGTTTTTCTGGGTTTTTATACCGTGTCTTGGGAAGCCCTAAAATCATCACGCCAATAAAATAGAAGTCCATAAACGAGAAAGATAGATCTGTGGACCCAATTCACACATATATCAGGAAAAGGTCGGGCTCATTCACTTTACCTGGGGATGCTACGACACCAGCTGCATATTCGCAAAACATACCTTGTCTTTGAGCTTTGCAGCGTGGTGATCTACAAAGTATTCTCTAGTACAACACATCGAAGATGTTGGTTCGGAGAATAAAGTTTAAATTGCGTCGTGTGGATTGAAATTTGTTGGCCGAATTTGTGGACTACCCTCGTATCTAACTTGGGCTGGAATATCAAAGTCTGCCGTTCTGGCCCCGTAACTATTGAAATACGTAAGTATCCCGATGATAAGCAGTACCCATTGATTACAAAGCCCAACTGCGACACGGTACAAGCACAATCAGCGCAGATAATAGACTGCAAAGTACTCTGAAACGTTAGCAACAATTAACTTAGGTACACGGTATAATAACCAAGAAGAACATAATATATACAACAGTAAACTGATGTTTTAAATCTTCTGTAATGACTACATTGGATTTGTAAATAAATAAAAAAATATGAAATACTTTTGTTATTAAAATCTCTGTACCTACGTAGACATCTTAATTGAAAATATCATAATTACGTACTTGAAATATTGTTAGAAAATAGAATTGTTTAAATGTCTATTTATAAAATAACTAAGTAGGAGTGTGTTGTGCGGCAGGATATGAAGAGTTGCCAACCCGGGACCCGCCCTCCCTGTGGCCGCCCGCCCCCCACCAGCTGGACCCCGACGTGTGGCCACCGCCCCCCGACAGGACCCCGACGTCTGGCCCTCGCCCACTCCTGTGGAGCACAAGTAAGGGGCCTTGACTCCTGGCAATCCTTTCACGCAAACATCATCTCTAGATTACACACAGAACATTATAATATAGCCATAGCTTAACTATAGACCTCAATCTACATCATTTAGACGTACACTCAAATGAATTTTTTCTAAATCTGTCGAATCACGGGTTCGATTCCTGATGGAGCCAATATAAAATAAATATTATTTTGCATGTGATTTTCACATAATAATAATTCATATGTGATACCTTGGACTGGTGCTGAAGCGTAAGACTGATCTTCTTGCCTTCATGTAACAAATGATCAAGATACAATGCACTTGGTGAACCAATATATTCTAAGTGAGTATTTAAAAATAGCACCATTTTGTTTCAGGAGCGGTCCCCCAATCAAGCCTCTCCGCGGGCAGGCCAACACGGGTGGGGGGGGCGGGGGGGCTCCCGAGGCCAAGCGCTCGGCCGGCCCGGGCCACCGGGGCTCGGGGCCTCCCAGCCGCGGGGGCAAGGCTGACCCCAAGGGGGGCAGAGGCCCCACCAGAGCCCAGCAAGCCAACAGCAAGAACTCTATGGGTACTGTCTCTTGTTTTTATTCCTGCTCGTAGTTTCAATTCAGCAATGTTGCCGAAACCCCTGATTTTTCAATCGTATTTATTTTAACCAGGGAGGCAACAATTTCTGACCCTAACTCCCCCATTTTATTTTGTACCGATTCTGACTTATCCACCTCTGATTTTGACATTGCCTCGATGAATTTAGTAAATTTTTAGAATCCGGTGAATGATATTGCAATTGTGTTACGCTTTTGTCAATAATACACATCTTTGAGTGGATTCAGTGCTTTACATAGTGAAATGCTTACAGTTATTGTATTTATTTTAGGCAAATCAAGAGAAAAGGAACCTCACGGGAAAGAGAAGACGGATAAAGAAAATAATAATGGAGACGATGAAAAAGAAGAAAATTTAGAGAAGGAGGAAGAAAAGAAATTCGAAGCAGGATGCCACGCTGATGGTTATCTTGTGGACATGTTAGGTAACAATTACATTAGTTATATATTTCATTTCTTTCTACTGATACATTCATATTGTTCAACAAATAACTCGTTAAGGGCTGATTAGGTTAGTTCTCCTGGCAATCCCTGGAAACTGTTAGATTGTGATATTTTCATTTCCAGAAGGCTTGGAGTACAGAAGTAAGGACATTGTTATTTTCCTTTGCGCAATTTGTTAGTGATAGAATTTGAGTTAGTATTATTTTGCTTGCAGAAAGAGATATTGTACAAAAGAACCCCAACATACGATGGGACGACATAGCGGACCTTCACGAGGCCAAGAGGTTGCTGGAGGAGGCTGTTGTCTTGCCAATGTGGATGCCCGATTTCTTCAAAGTATGGCTCTTTTTTGCTCTACGTTATTCTTGTATTTTGACACTGGCTTTTTACAATATAAAAGTTCTGGGTGTAGAACATAAAAATATCTACATTCATATCTACAATAGAAAAGTCTAATTTCTATGGTTATTGTATCGTTTTCAGAATTCTGAAAGAAGCATTTTCAGGATGTTGATTTTTTTTTTGAGGAAAAATGTAATAAGGTGCTTATTCTTTTTTGACTGGTATAATTTATTCACGTTGCTGGTAATTTTAGCTGCAACTTCACGTCATTTGTAAAAGCGGTCGATTTTACACTTGTTACAAACCAAGTAACCAAAAGTGTGATATAATGAAATGCAGCAGATTGCTAAGTATTGTCGTATCTGACTGGTGATTAAATATATGTAAACAAATAAACATAAGTAAAAATAGTGTTAGGTTAACAGCGGCGAGTTTAAAGTACATCTTATTTCTGTTGTTTTTACTTTTTTCTATCAACATAATACACCACGTGGTTCTGCGTGTGGTGATCGATTAAAACAGTAAAGCACAACAAAAATAAAGTAATTATGTGGAGGGCGCATTGACTAAACCATCTGTCAGAATTGACATGTTGATTCTGTATTACAGGGGATCAGGCGCCCCTGGAAGGGAGTGTTGATGGTGGGACCCCCGGGCACGGGGAAGACCATGCTGGCCAAGGCCGTGGCCACGGAGTGCGGGACCACCTTCTTCAACGTCTCCTCCTCTACCCTCACCTCCAAGTACAGGGGGGAGTCAGAGAAACTCGTCAGGCTCTTATTCGAGATGGTAATTCATCACCATTAAATTACTATATAATAATTTGTTTTCAATGAAAACTGCTAACAGTCAATTTTTATTTTCAGGCAAGATTCTATGCTCCTAGTACAATATTTGTGGATGAAATAGATTCTCTCTGCTCGCGAAGAGGCTCAGAAACGGAACACGAAGCTTCTCGACGTATTAAATCTGAACTTCTTGTACAAATGGACGGAATAAGTTCCAACCCTGATGAACCCCACAAGGTACTTGATATTACATATTTATCGAGAGTGAGTGTCTATTAGGTTCTAGGTTCAGCCTTGCAGGTAATGATTGATGCCGCTCATCATAAAAGAACCACCTGTAAGTAAGAAAACTAACTCCATACCTAATAGCTTGGTTCGGAGAACCTCGGCTTGAAGGAGAAAATATAGCAACTTCTCACCCATAATATGATAATTATCTGCATTGATTGGAGTGACATCAGGAGCTTGATCAGCATGATTAAAGCTTGTACCACCCACTGACTGTAGCATTCCCCTCCAGGTGGTGATGGTGCTGGCGGCCACCAACTTCCCGTGGGACATCGATGAGGCCCTGCGGCGCCGGCTGGAGAAGCGGATCTACATCCCGCTGCCCACTCGGGAGGGCCGCGAGACGCTGATGCGGATCAGCCTGCGCGAGGTCAAGCTGGACCCCAGCGTGGACCTGCACGGGATCGCCAACTCCCTGGACGGCTACTCGGGCGCCGACATCACCAACGTCTGCAGGTAATATCGCCACCCCTGTACGCGCGACCCGGCGTGATGGTGCGTAGTAACGTGTGTCTGGTTTCAGGGACGCCTCCATGATGTCCATGCGACGGAAGATCGCCGGGCTGAAGCCGGAGCAGATCAAGCAGCTCGGGAGGGAGGACCTAGACCTGCCCGTGTCGGCGCAGGACTTCAAGGAGGCCCTCAAAAAGTGCAACAAATCCGTTTTCCAAAACTTCAAGTGGATGGCAGAGTTTGGCTCGTCTTGATTGTGATTACGTACTTACTGTAAATTCTTTTATTTTCTAATATATTTTTCTAATGAAATAACACAGACATATATTTTCGAAGGATATTTTGCCACCGAAACTTTTTTTGTTTTAAGATATTCAAACATTCAGTCTTCCTTTATACTATTTTAAAATTGTTAATATTTTTCTGTTTGCTGCATTATGAAAACTTAAATTCTTTAAATTTTAAATTCATAATATATTTATTTCCCCATTTTTTCTTTGTTGATAGATGTTTTAGTGGAATAGTGGGTGAGTATTCTTATATATCCCAAAGGAAATGTTTCTTTAACAGAGAATATTGGATTATCGTAGCAAGTAACCTGATACAACTAAACATTAGGTTATTAAATGTCTAGAAATCCAATCTAGAAAGTATAACAGACTACTTTGTATCTTGATTTGAAGTATTTTGTCTGTTTAGCGTAGTGAGTTTTATCAATTAACAAATATTATTTCTTCTTTATTTACCTTTTTATTGATTGTACATAGAATTGCGTTCTGTAATGGGTTGCACAGTTTAAACCCGCGCTGTGCAAGCGGGTACCCTGCAAGGCGTCAGACCCTCCATGCCATTTTTTAAACTGCACCTAAATAGAATTGGTTTCGAAAGATTTGACTTCGAAATGAATAGAAAAATGAAATCTTTTATACGTCTTAATACTGTAATAGTTGTTCCTACAAAAAAATGTGGAGAAGTATCATGAATTTGTTACGTAAATTCAATATTTTATAAATTTTCTATTCAAATACTAGTTTCTGATCCAGCATTGGTATCTTTAAAACATACTTTAGCAAATGTTAATAATTATTATCAACAACATTTTGAATGTTTACATGTAGACAAATTACTGGATTATACCCATGCTGGGCTAATATCAGATATCAGATGATGGGCGAAATGGGGAATGTTGTAATACATCAAGTGGCCACTTAACCCAGGCAATGACAGGTCATAAGCCCTGTGTTGGGAACGCCTAGATAATCCACATTTCCAGAGTTTCTCTGTCTCTGTTGGGATATCAATAATATCTGTAAATAATTATTTCCAAATATCTATTATTATTATAATAATGAGGTGTGTTACGCACTACATGTGACAAGATGGAGATCCGTTGTTAAGACTTTGTGCACATTAAAGAACATGTTGGCCATATGACCATGTACAACAAGTCTCATCATACGTAGTGCGCGTTACTCCTAACTACTGAAATATCTCCGTAATATTAACTACTTAAACAAAAATCATATTGAAACTAAAGAAGTTCATGTGCAGTCTTGTGTGGAGTGCCTTATGTAATCAGGTTTTGATACAAAAATTATATATTTTCTATAAGTAATATGGGATAATAAATTTTTATAAATCATCACAATATGAATTTGCCTGTTTTATTTGACACATTTGATCGAAATGGATGGAATTAACAACACAGTGTTCTCTTTTTATCCTCATCTTGTATAGGCAGATTCTGTATTGTGGCGTCACATTTATTTGCATCAATAATTATTGTACAATGTTTTCCTTACATTTTAGGCTTAAAACATTGATCTCGGTATGTATTCCAAATTGAAATAAGATTTTTAACTTCGCTATTTTACTGAAAACCTTACAGTATAATAATTATTCATTGTAAGTTCCAAAAACTGTTTATTTTAAGTTAGCCGCTTATCTAGCTTTGGGGTACCTACATTATTACGCGTCATAAAATCACAACAGTTCTAGAACTATCGAAGTGCTATGAAAATATATGTTGTGAATTGTGTTTTTCAGAAAGTATTAAATTTATTGTACAACATTAATGGATGATAATTATTATTTGTTATATCCGCTAGATCAATATATTATATATTATGTCTATCTAAATAAAATCTGAAGATATTTTTTAGGATAAATGATAATAAAAGTTGTAGGGGATTATGTGATTTTTTTTCAAAACCATATTGTAGTTTTACTCTTGGAATCAAAAGACAAATTAATTTTATAAAAGTACTACAAAATAAGATATGTTTTTTTTGTTGCGTTAGAAACAGAAACTGCTAGAAACATTGACTGCATTCCCACTTAAAGCTTAGTGAGAAAATTGTTGTAACTATTGAGTCGGTTTCCATTTCATTTCCAGATATCTGTTATAACTATTGAGTCGGTTACATTATAGTAATACAATAATTTGGTTCCTGCAATATCCAACATATCGTCGGTCGGCGTGCATTACCGCCAAACTACAAATACAATTTTTTCCAGGAGGCAAAAACCTGTTAATCATTAGGGTAAAGGTCTAGTCACACAAATCCGTGACGGGACCGGATGTACCGTACCGTCTTCTATATACTACTACTTTCCCTTATCCACACCCAATGGTGCATAGGGCACTGCATCGGTACAGCGTATATTGATCGTTTTATTAAATGAAGGTAAGATGATCAGTCATACGCTTCAGTACCAGTCCAAGGTATCACACTTTATGTAAATCACATGTCAATAAATATTTCATTTTGACCCCCTACGAGAATCGAACCCGCGACCTCATGCATTCAGTAACCTTGAATAAAACTGCCATAACTGTTTTTTTTTTAATCTCAAAAACGCTTAACCAAAAAAAGTTGAGTTACAAAGTAATAGAACATTGGAAACTGAATAAGAATAATTCTTTAAATTTTATTTTATTATGGAACATGCAAAGGAACACTGTACAAACGTCCTGTCACGTCACATACATGTGTGAATAGACTTCAAGCGTTAAATAGATTAAATATCATATAATGTTTTTTTTTTCTATGGAACATCCAGTGACAGTTAAGAAATTTGACAATATATTTTTTTGTAAATTATGGCTTGTTTGCATCCTGTTCCGGTTTTCAGAAGCTGTAAAGCAATTTTAATGATATTCATACAGGAGGCTTACCAGCTGAAATATGACTTATTACTAGCTCTACATATTTACTCTACATAACTCCAAAATAACATTTCCCCGATATTGCCGGCTCAGCAATGACTTAACTTTCCAACATGTCATAAAAGCTAGGTAAATCTTTGTTACATCAATTCACCTTTTTCTCTATGATAATTTTGTACAAAAGAAATGTTTTTTTTAAAGTATGCAATAATAACTGATGGTTTTATTTTATTTTGTTTTATACTTAAACTGGTGGTAATACAATTTGAAAATGTTTTACAAGACATTGTTTAATATTATATAATGTACTAAGAACCATATCATCACTTTTACATTGAATCGTATTATAATGGTATAATTTTAGATTGTAATAAAACTCACTTCACAATATTTCCACATTAACTAACTAAAAGAAATTTAGGTAAAATGTTTCCTTATTGTTGCCTGTAAATAAATCGCTCTTAATAAATTTATTTTAACCAATTTACAGTTTTTTTACTTTTACCCGACCGATAACAGTCCAAACCACTTGACGAGTTCACATAGGGTCTTACCTACATCAATAAAGATTGATTGCCAAAAAATGCTTAGCAATTTTCTCAAGTGATGTCGCCAGTGAGAAAATCTCTGTTAATTTGAAATCATAAATAACAATTAAATATATTAGCAAGTTTCTAAATTTGTAATATATGGTTATCAGATGATAAGTCGGAATGGGGAATGTTGTAATACATAAAGTGGCCACTAAACCCAGCCAATGACAGGTCATAAGCCCCGTAAACGCCTAGATAATCCACATTCGTTTCCAGAGTTTCTGTCTCTGTTGGGATATCAATAATATTTCACGTAGTATGTTCACAGAATATTTTTATTTTACCGAGGAGATGGCTCTTGACTAAAAACATTAATTATTACGTAAAATAATTTGATTTACAACATTTTGGGTCGTGTTCAAATACTTGTACACAAATCTGGATTTTATCCCAAGACGAGTAGGTATATATTTTTTTTTTTATCCCTACAGAGATGAGGTAGAATTTTTTCAAATTCAGGAATATGGATATTCGAGCGTTTACAGGGCTTATGACCTGTCATTGGCTGGGTTAAGTGGCCACTTTACTAAAAAAAAAAAAGTAATTTGCTAATAAATACCTAACTTCAATATCAATGCATAGATGGAGCGTTCAACTCGCTGATGGATGATTCTTGATTCGTAGCATATATACAAAATAAAAAATGTTACCTGGTGTGGATATTCGCTAATAAGCGGATGGGGAATGTTGTAGTACCTACATAAAGTGGCCACTTAACCCAGCCAATGACAGGTCATAAGCCCTGTAAACGCTCGAATATCCATATTCCTGAATTGGAAAAAATTCTACCTCATCTCTGTAGGGATATAAAAATAAAATAATTTGGTTTAGTTTATTTCTTTATTTTATTGGTAATTTAACAATGTTACAATATTTTACTTTAAATTGGAATATCAGCCATTACATGTCTATTTTATACATCGAATTACACAGTTTTTTTTAAAATTACTCAACGACATATAAAAATATAGGCAAAGTATCAAATAACAAAATTACATAACTTATTTCAAGAAGCTGTAAATAACTATTTTGACTCTTAATGCTGGGTTTTCGGTATTATTTTAAAACACTATTGACGACATGGACATTGCTGTAATAATAGCCAAACAAAAAAAAACTTTTTTTAAAACACATCTTATTTTTACTTTTTTTTTCAATTAATAACAGCAATGGGTTTAAAAAACGAAAGACACGGCATGATCAAGTACAATTACTTGAATGTGGTCATGTAAAAAGTCTGACTAATAGGTGTGTATGCTTGAGAAGATGTATGAATGAGGAGGAAGCAAAAGAAGTAGTAGGAAAGAGTTGTGTAGCGTTCTATCCTCTCTGCTTACTCCTTAGGAAAAATGGAGGTCAGTTAGTGCTTTGTTAGAAATCCATATAATATTGTGGCGAAGCGACATAAATAATAAGTCACCTTAGATTGACGGGCATACAATAAAAAAAAGTTTTTTTAAATATCTGTAAATTTTAAACATATTAATAAAATCCACATATACTTATTTTTTAATTTCTTTGCACACATAACGTTTCGTATTATGTGTACCAAAAAAGTCTTTTAGTGGTTATGGTGGTGGTGGTTTAGGCTATTTAATGTAAGACGAAATTTAGAAGTATGCATAAATGGGTTTATTTAGTATTTGAAAAATGGTAATTTATATGTTATCACATTTTTTAAAACATTTTATTAGAAGTAAGTACTTGTAGTAGTTTTCTACAAACTTTGACAATCATAATTATTTTTAAAAGCTAGCAACACCAAGCGTCACCGCCGAAAAGAGAACGGAAAAAGAAACATGGTTGAAAACGATCCGCTTTGTTCTTTTTTCTCTGATAGAGTGGTTAGAACTATATGAAAATGAATATTAAAGGTCTAAACAGAACAATTCTTCATATCCAAAAAATATTACAATAGAATCATAAAAAAAACAATATACAGAAAATACGTTAAAAAGGAAACGTCAATTTAGTAACATAACTTTGGCGCCTTTTCATCTATATTTCTTGCTGAATTTAAATAACAATAATAATTAGAAAGCTATACGAAAAAATATCATGGTATAAAAAGCATAACGTATGATGTGCATTTTAAAAAGTTTTTATTTTTAAATAGGTGGATATTACAAATTTGTTAACATCATTTTGTAATATATATTCGAAAATAATCCGCCATGTTCTCTACCAACATAATAATGTGAACAACGTGAAGTTAGTGCCGAGTCAAGGTGAAGCGCAGGAACAGCTCGCTGTTTAATGGCGGAATCAAATTGTTCGGGCTTTAGTGATTTCTCTCGTTTTGCGTTTTATACCTTTGTTCTTTTCCAAAACCAAAGTTAAAAAATGAATCTAAAATGGTACTTCGATTCTTTAGTTCCGTCGAGTGGTCGATTCGGAGTGTTTTTGTGTATGTTCTACTAAATCGTAACGATATGTAACCTTTTCCCTAACCTCCTTTCGCACTAATGGAGATACGTGAATAATGTCGACCGTCGGAATGTGATCGTTTTCTCTCGCGTTGTTCTATAAGAGTGTTTGTGAAGTGATCGAAATACGGTTAAAGTGATGGAAGATCTACAGTATTCC